>PVKP010004127.1:0-100977 GCA_004027715.1 Plecturocebus donacophilus | reverse complement strand
CCTGAGCTGCTGCTACGCGGCCATCTTGGATCTCTCTCCGCCCTGTGATGAAGTTTTTTTGTTTCTTAGTTTTCCTTTGGCGGACGCCCCTTCCCCACAGAGCCAGACCTTCCCGGGTTCGCTGTGCTTGCTGTGAAACTCTCAGTCCTCAGCGCTTCCAATTGCTGTTCTCCTTGTGGCGATGGGACCAGCTGAGCCCGACCGTCCTGTATACTCCACACTGGGAAGCACCGGCAAAACAGCCACGCCGGCCAAAAGAGTCGCGCTGGCGACCGTGTGGCTCCTCTGCCGGGAATCTCCTGGTCTGTGGACAACAAAAATTCGTCGGAAAGTGCGGCGTCCACTCGTTCTCTGCGCTTTCACTGGGAGCTACATTCCTGAGCTGTTGCTAATCGGCCATCTTGGATCTCTCCCCACTTACTCATTTTAATAATGTTTGAGTGTACAGCTCAGTAGTATTCAGTACATGTACCTGTTGTGTAATTGTCACCACCATCCAGCTCCAGAACTTTCTCCTCATCTCAAACTCAAACTCTGTACCTGTGAACTCCCTATTTCTTCTTCCTCCCAGCCCCTGGCACCCACCATCCCACCCGCATCCCTATGAATCTGACTCTAGGTACCTCGTATGGGGGAATCATGCAGCACCGGTCCTTTTGCATCTGGCGTATTTCACTCAGCGTCATGTCCTCCAGGTTCGTCCGTGTTGTAGCATGGGGCAGGACTGCATCTGTTTAAGGCTGAATAATATTCCAGCATATGTACCCACCACATTTTGTCTATTCATTCATCTGTAGATGAACGCTCAGGGTGCTTGCCTCTTGTGGTTGTTGCAAATCATGCTGCTACAAACGGTGTGCAAATACAAGTTCCAGTCCTTGCTTTCAGGTAAATACCCAGAGGTGAATTCCTGGATTCAATGCTAATTCTCAATTTCTTCAGGAACTGCCCTTTTGTTTTGCAAAGCAGCTGCACCATTTTGTATACACACTGGTAGTATGTGGTCGTAAAGGACAGGTTAATAGCTAGCCTTAGTCTCTCCATGGAATCTCAGCCAGGTGCGGTGGCTCACGCCTATAACCCCGGCACTTTGGGAGGCCAAGGGGGGCAGATCACAAGGTCAGGAGTTCGAGACCAGCCTGGCCAATGTGGTGAAACCTGTTTCTACTAAAAAACAAAACAAAACAAAAATTAACCAGGTGTGGTGGCACGCGCCTGTAGTCCCAGCTACTCGGGAGATTGAGGCAGAAGAAACGCTTCAATCCAGGAGGTGGACGATGCAGTGAGCTAAGACTGTGCCACTGCACTGCAGCCTGGGTGACAGAGTGAGACTCTTGTCTCAAGAAAGAAAAAACAAAAATGAGACAAAACAGAATCTCCTTTCTGTTTCATCTTTTGTTTTGCTTTTATGACATGGCACTGGGTCTCATGCCAAGCTTCTCCCAGCAGGATTCTACCTGTTCAGTGTTTCCTAGGGCGGATTTCCATTGGGAGTTCCATTAGTAACATTGCTTTTTTTTTTTTTTTTTTTTTTGAGGAAGTGAGTGAAGACAGCTAACTAAGCTCCGGGAAATTTCTTGTTATGTTGGTGTGCTTACAACTACCATTTTTCACTTGACTACATTTAAAAATTCACTTAGCATTCAGATTCATTCACTGTTAAGAAAAGCATTTGCAGCTTCATAACAAAGGAACCAGGCCAGGTGTGGTGGCTCGTGCCTGTAATCCCAGCACTTTCTGGGGGCCGAGGTGGGCTGATCACCTAAGGCTGGGAGTTCGAGACCAGCCTGGCCAACATGGGGAAAACTTGTCTCTACTAAAATTACCAAAAAATTAGCCAGGTGGGGTGGCAGGCACCTATAATCCCAGCTACTCAGGCCGAGGCAGGGGAATCACTTGAATACAGGAGGTGGAGGTTGCAGTGAGCCGAGATTGCACCATTGCACTCCAGCCTGGGCAACAAGAGCAAAACCCTGTCTAAAAACAAACAGACCAAAAAACCGAAGGAACCAGTCAAGGTTGCCAGCACACTTTGTACATTTGGAGTAGCCTTTAGAGGACTCTCTTTGCAAGTACACCTGGATCATTTGCTAGAAAACCGATCAAAGCCCACAGGTTGGCGGGGAGGGGGCGGTGGTGCTGGGTGGTGTGTGCACATCTGGCTGACCTGCCTGTGCTGTGGGCAGTTCTGTCCCAAGACACTGGCAAGCAAGGGGCCTCCAGCACTGGCTCCAGGGTGATGTTTCAGACTGCTCGGCAGCTTGCCATAACATTTTTTAAATTTTTAGATATTATCCAGTTGGGAGGCCCAGAGCTCCCCTTTCATGAACTTCCCCATAATTTCCCTCTCTGTGGCCTCTGAAGTTCTCCAGGGAGAACCCCGGAAGGCTCCTTCACATCCTGGGCTGTGTATGTCACCCAGCATCTCTTGTCAGTGTGCACAGCGCCTGCTTAGTTCTGGCAGTGCTGATGTCAGTCAGTTTGAGAACCACAGCAGAAAAGGCCAAGTCCTGGGTTGGTGTTTTTTTGTTTTGTTTTGTTTTTTTGTTTTAAGACATAGTCTTGATCTGTCACCAGGCTGGAGTGCAGTGGTGCAATCTCAGCTCACTGCAACCTCTGCCTCCCGGGTTCAAGCAATGCTCTTGCCTCAGCCTCCTGAGTAGCTGGGACTACAGGTACACACCACCACACCTGGCTAATTTTTTGTATTAGTAGAGACGGGGTTTCACCATGTTGGCCAGGATGTCTCGATCTCCTGACTTTATGATCTACCCGCCTTGGCCTCCCAAAGTGCTGGGATTTAGGGCATGAGCCACCGTGACCGGCCTGGGTTGGTCATACAATATCTGGCTGGGGGTGGGGGGGTTCTTGGGCATGCCTGTATGTTGATCTATGAGAGTAATTAATTAAAATCCTTCCTTTGAAGGGTGATTATGAACATCTTGTGAGAGTGGATGTGAAAGTCCTTCAGTGACATTAAGTCACACATCTGAGTATGGACTCATTCCTGGACTTGTGGGGGGGTCAATGCAGAAATAGCTCTTGAGGGCTTGCAGTCTTAAGAAATAGCATGGAGGCGAAAGGTTCTAACACTTCTAAAGACCCAGCACCTTCATCCTAAGACATTGCTGCTCCTCCTGGTTGGGCAGGCCAAGTGCAGATGGCACTGTGGCAACCCGGAAGTGCAGCATCAACCTGCCCAGGAAAGCGGGAGGCCATGTTGAGCTTTCCAGCCTCAGCATTGAGACCTCCGTGTCATCAGTCACGTAATGAAGATCCCCTGAGTCCCAAGCACTCAGTGACAACAGTGAGCGATAACCCAAAAGCAATGCCAAGCTTGAGAGTCCCCTCTTTTGAGACAGAGTCTCACTCTGTTGCCCAGGCTGGAGTACAGTGGTGTGATCTCGACTCACCGCAACCTCCGCCACCTGGGTTCAAGTGATTCTCCTGCCTCAGCCTCCCGAGTAGCTGGGATTACAGGCACCTGCCACGATGCCCAGCTAAATTAGTAGAGATGGTTTTACCATGTTGGCCAGGCTGGTCTCTGAACCCGAGTGATCCACCTGCCTTGGCCTCCCAAAGTGCTGGGATTATAGGCATGAGCCACCGCACCCAGCCGAGAATCCCCTTTTAGAAAGGTCTTTTGCTTTTAGGTGCAAACACTTCTGAGGCTCGACAGGTTTGAGTTAACCGTGGCCTTTGGTTTACTTCCCCTACCTACACATTGCTATGCGGCTCTTCATATTCTGGCCCGATTTTGCTATTGGAGCCTAATTTCCAGTGACGAAGTTGAGGGAAATGACCAGCTTCTCCTCCTGATGTGTCTATGAAGCCTTGGTCTGATTCTGGAACATTTACACCTTGCCATAGCCATATACCCTGACAAAAATAATGATGTTTACATTGTAGCGTCCCCGGGGGCAGGCAGAGATCACTAAGCAACAGCTAGAAAGTAACCTAAGACTTGGAGCTCCTCTAGTGAGCCACAGCCCACTGGGTTCTCACCAGCACCTGCCGGAGGAAGGCATGTCAGCTGTGAAAGACCAAAAAGCACATGGGAAATATGTAGAAATGAAGTCATCTGCTCCGGAGTCATGCAGATCAGACTTGCCTTGGCCTGACTGTTGTCAGTGGAAAATATAGGAAAAAAAAAATCCACAAATCAGTCAGAACTGCAGTACAGATTTCCGTAATTTATGTATTCAAATTTCTTTCCAGATGATTTAATGGAGTGAGAAACAGAATAGCTTCCCTGTCATCCTCACCAGCAATTTGCATGCTGAGAAAGCTCAGCTGTCAGAGAAGAGGCAATGCTTTCGTGGAGAATGCTTCCAGGCGACATGTGAACACATGTGCCCCACGTAGCTCAGATTCCCTGCCACCAGTACATTGACGCTTCCAGGAGGGGGGAGAACAAAACCAGAGACAGAAATGCATACAGAATTCTTTTATTTAACTTAAACCATGTAGTACTTTACTAGAAAAAAGCAGAGTAAGAGAAACTAACGTTGCCTTAGCTTCAGCCATTCAAAATAGACAAAGTTTCTTTTTTTCATAATGTAAAGAATCCAGAGTATATCGCAATAACAGGAATAAAGTCTTACAACAGAACATACAAAAACATTTTGAAATTTTTTTCATCTACTGATTTTTTTTATATAAACAGGATTTTAAAGGAATAATTTATACACAAAGTCATTTTATGTAACAAATTGGCCATGTTATTACCTTTAACTTTTTTTAAAAAAACTGTTTTTAAACAAGAAAATTCAGAAAATGCATTGTTTGTGGTGCATCCATTCCATCCCACCTTCTGGTTTGATTTTTTTCTCCCAAAGCGATACCCAGAGGTAGACAAACTCTGGCAAACCTCTCACCTCAACCTCACTGGCTTAGAAAGCAGACAGGTGTTTTCCCAGGCACCTCTTCCACCTGTGGGGGTGTGTGTGCAACGCCAAACATCCAAATGAAAAGTTGAAGACAAAACCCAAAGAGTTTCCGGATCTTTCTCCTGTGTAGTGCAGAAACCCTAGGTGATTCCCACAATGGAGGTATTGTGGAGTTAGGCAGACATGGCCAACGATCCCCTGGGGGTGAGAGGACGTGGAGTCAAACCTTCAAGCCAATTTTTGTCTATTCTGTAGTTCTTATTAAAAAGCATTTTTTATAAAATCTGTGTTAGAAATATGTGTCTTCGGTGTTCTGCCTTAAATAGGGTCTCTTTCGTGTTCTCACAAAGCATTAATCATGATACGAGGTATGTAAGCAAATGGCCTGCATGCCTCGGAGCTGTCATCTTTCATGTGATCACCCTGTATGCTGTGATCATCATCAAAACCATCATCTGTGCAGTCAAATCTTCCCATCTCCATGGCACTGCATGACAATGACAGCAGCAGACCAACCCAGCCAGATGCTGAATGGTGCCACGCACCGCTGGGCTGTAACACCCTGCTGTTTCCATGGCCAATGAGGTTCTTTCCGTCTGTTAAAGTCGCTACACTCCAAAGGGAAATGACCAGTAAAAAATGATCCCCTTCCCAACCAGAGGGTTCTGGAAGACCAAGATACTGAAGATACAGAACTACTTTTTAAATCATCATCATTCCTTTGTTATAAACTAGGGCACAAAGCATTGGGGGGAAAAGAGGGTGAACCACGGCCCGAATCAGGTAAAAATCCTTTTTTTGGCATATTGTAAAGCTACCTAGTAAACAGGTGTCCTAAAAAAAAATGGATCACAAACACACATTTGCACACACCGAGAAAAAAAGTGTCTTTAAATTATTTTCAGCAATTATAAACTACAAACGTTTTATAAAATTATTCTGTGTTCTTACAAAAATGCAATGAAACATGTAATTAGTTCTTGTAAACCAGATCTTCGTCAACTGACTACCCGTAATCTACTGGACTTAAGAGCCCTATTGAAAAGGCTAATGAGTGACTAGTTAAAACAATGTTGACCAGAAAGATGCAGACACACAAACGTGGACATACAAATGAGTGATCATTTTGCTCTTGCAGAAAAAAAATAAAACCCTAAAGTCATGCCCCAGAACTACAACTGACAAGTGTGATGTAGTTCGTGTTCTTGAACAATTCGACTTAGCTCCGAGATCAGTTTCCAGAGTAGGATGTTAGGTTTCTTTGTTGAAACCAAATGCCCATGGATGACGGCTGAGCCTTGATGTGGTCTGATAGCTTCAGAAACCATCAGGTTCAAAACATTGCCCACATTTCTTCCAAGCCCCGCACGCTGTTGCTCATGATTCTTCTCTCTGTGCCAGGATCCCTCTGACAATGGTTTCCTACCTACCACCTGGTCATTCCACCATCAAGGGGCACTCACTTCTCCAAATGACCAACCAGTCATCCAAGATGAAGGCCAAAAACGAAACCCTCTGACCTGTCCGAGGTCTGTATCTTCAGCATCTCTGGCAACAGAGGTTCAGTCTAAATAACATCCTCTCTTGAAGTTCTCACTTGTACCACCAACTACTTCAGAGTGGAGTATGAAAGTGTGATTTTCATCACGGGTTCGTAAGGAGTGGGTCTCTGGTCCACATCTCCCAATGCTGCTTAGCCCAGGAAATGAAAAGACAGCTGACAACACAGAGTAACATTAACAAAAAGAACAAAACCCCAAATGTTAAATGCATAACTGGGACTGCTGGAATGGGCCAAGGTATGCCACAGCGGGTCACTGTCACTGGGAGGGAGTGGCGACCAATGCCATCTGGCCACTCTGGGAGGACCCAACAGTGATAGCCGAGGACACTGGATGAGCATCCCAGCCTTCTCACCCATCTGATCTCAGTGTGCTCTTGCCACAGAGCCACTTGCAAGCTGTCCGGCCATCAGCCTGCAGAGGAGGGCTACTATGGGAGAGGCTTCAGTGGAACAAACTGGCCTAGAATCTGATGCCACAGAATAGTTGGCTCAAAAATCTTTTATCCCAAAGCACACTCACTTGCACTGAGCATCTTGCCATTTGGCAGTTCCACAGTGACCACTCTTCTATTTTACGAAGCCACTTTTCCTACCATTGAAAATGTGGTTCTGCATCTTAAGAAACAGGCCAGGAGGAGGCCAGGTCAGCCACGAACATGGTCTTCCATCTTTCAAGGAGGCTCGTTCCGTCGGTATGTCAAACGTCATGACATCCCACGAAGGAGACCTGGGGTGTTCTGGGTCTCACACAGTTCAAGTTCAACAACGTCTCCAGTCCACAGCAGCTCCTGCTGCCTCAGGGAAGGGCTGTGTGGAGAATGTCTTAATGCTCACATCAATTCCATGATGTGCCTCAGTGGTTCACGTGACTTCAAGCAGTGTGAGCTGCTGGCAGGAGGAGGTTGCATGGAAAATGCCACAACTCAGCTTGGTAAGATTATTTGGAACATACGAGAGAAAAATCAAGAAGAGGTGGAGAAATCAGCATGAAATTAGGCTAGAACTGAGGACAGATGCCGCCTTCGTATAGGTCAAGGTGAGTGGGTTGGTCCAGTAAAATGACTGCACCGTCACACAAGCCAAGTTTTCTCTTTTATTGAAGTGTTTCTGAAGCATTTGTTACGATGGGCACTACACTGTTAGTGTTTTCTTTCTACTTAAAAGCCACCTACATAAAAACAAAATGACATAGCTTGGACAGTTTAAACAAAACCCTATAACCAGCTGAATGATCTGTAGAAATCCAGTTGTGGAAACCGGTAGGTATGTGCAAAAGAGAGGAGAGGCCATAATTCGGAGGGGTCACCTACAGTGTGGAAGAAGAAAACCCTGATCAAACAGTATTTCTCAAAGACCTTAAGATCCCTGGGGTCTTGGGAGAGACGGGCCGCGTCCGGCAGGAGGGAAACGGCTCCTGAGCGAATTAACTCAGTACTGGGATTGCAGAGGAGCCATCTGCACTTGCGGGAAGCTGCCCACCACGTTTCCCAGCTAAATCATCAGTGCCTGTAAGAGCAGCTGCTGGAAGTAGGGAGTGAGCCATCTGTCCTGTGAGCAGCAGGACCAGGGACAGAGATACAGCCCAGGCAGGAGGTGCGACGCCCATGCAGGCTCAGCGCCGACCACTGGCCTTTCCAGCCCAAAGGTTTGGTACATCTCTTTCTACCCCTAGGGGAGGAGGAAGTGAAGAAGCTGAGAGGGCAGCCTGCAGGGGGAGGGCACTCTGCTCCTGCGTGCATTCTATCAGGGACAGGCTGTGAGGTCAGGAACCTCTGCATTCTGGAGTGCAGGCCGGGTGGACCTCGCTTCTCAGCTGCTGCTGCTGCTGCACCTTTGCCCTGAAGGAATACAGCACTCATGGCAGCACATCCCTGCCTCGGTGCAGGCCTCTTCCAGGGCTGCAGCCGCAGCAGCAAGGGGGGCAAACCCAATGCACTGCGCCTTTCCCCACAGGACTCTCTCAGACTGTGCTGCCTGGATGCCTTCCTGACCTCAGATCTTGCGGAACAATTGCTCTCTTAAGGACGAAGTGTGTTGGTCATTTGATCTGCATGGAAGCAGTTTGTTCCAAAGACAGCCAGGGACAGCCTGGTGGCCCCCCAGGTGTGCTCTGGGGCCCTCCTTGGCCTCATGGGGCCACCCAGCTGGGAGGAGGAGAATCCTAACACCTTGGTGAAAACCAATCTAGAAAAAGAAAAAAAGCAGCACAGAACAAGACGTCTCAGAAAAAGGCAAGCTGTCTGAAATGAGCAGAGGTGAGTTAGTGTTGCTTTGACCCCGGAATTCGGCCTGGCTTCTCCCTGCATCACCTGGTGTGGAGCCTGTGGCGTGGATGAGGTTACCAGTATCAACGGCCTGTTGTCAGGTACTGAGAAACGTGAGATGTATTCTTTTGTCTATATACACATATAAAAAACAAGAGTGAGGTAGAGTAGATACATGTTTGGGGGAAAAAAAACCCAAAAAATCAAAAACTGTCCCATCACACACACGCGCACGCGTGCACACACATCCTTTCCTTGGGATTTAAATTCATAATGGGGCTTCTCTACAGTGACTGAAACTGCTATCACAAGATAAATTAAAAGAAAACTCCTACATATAGTACCTAATTTTTTTTTTTTAAGGGAACATGCTATGGGGTAGAGGCTAGAGAAAGCAGTGAGACAAACTGCTGACAAGCAAAAAAGCACTACAGACTTTCTTTTTTGTGTTTTATCTTCAGTCACAACTAGCAATCGCTGTATCTCAGCTTTGTTCTTATTCCTAATTTAAACATTCCCATCCCAGAAGCAACTCTTGTGCTGTCATCTCTCTGGTGAGAAGTGCTATAAATGAAACAAGCAAGACCCCTGGGCCCCGAGGACCTGGATTCCTGGCCGAGGGAAAGTGGGCCAGCACCACAGCCCTGGTCCCCCGGCAGGGAGCCAAGGGGCTCTTAGGCCACTGTGGCATCTGTGCTGCCCCTACCTGGCGCTCCTCCGGCCGGCACAGCCCTGAGGATGCCGCCCTGGGCCAGGGATCCTGGGGTCCCGCTCGCTGCCAGTGTGAAGGAGGTCCCTTGGGATGTTCTGGTTCCAAAGACAGGTCATTCGGTCTGGTGAGGGTGGTGGCAGGGGCCACAGCAGGGCCTGCCGGACCACGCTCGGCTGCTGCCTTGGACTCAGCAGCTGTTTTTCATGGGATGAAAGGATTCAATAGCCATTAAAAAAAAAATAGGAATCCAAATGCCTAGTGTCTGCAGTTAACACTGCTGTTGTACCCAAGAATTAAAAAAATAGAGATATGTGTGTCACAACCTAAACAAAGGCAAGGGAAAGAGAGGGTGAGGCTTCTCGACCGTGGTGAGTGGAAACACTGAACAAAGACGTGTGAAGGATTTAACCTTTGTTTTTCTGACCTGAGTTTGTATTGTCTTGCACTGTAACAGACTCCAGTGCTGTGAGGGCGGGCTGGGGGGGGGGTGTGTGGCCCTCTCAGGGCGGGTGCCCGGCCCTCTTTCCGCCTCGTGCCCACAGAGCCTACGGGTTAGAAAACAACTAAAGGGGCAGGTGGGAGTGAAGAGGGGGATGTGTTTATAAAAAGGCATCAAACAGTTCATGGCAAATTATGTTGTAGAAGTATCAGTTACCGGGAAAAGAGGAAGAAAGTCACGCACTCTAGTACAAAGCATAAGAAGTTTCTTGGAGTGAGCAGAAAGGGGAGAGGGTGGACCTGAAGGTTTTCATAGATTAAATCCACAAAGATCAGGAACAAAAAAATAGCAGCTTGTTTTGTTTTCTGTACAGACGTATAGATGAATATCTGAACCGTAAAAAAGTTATAAAAGTGACATTAAAGACGATGTGTATGCAACTGTTTCATGGTCTAACATAGAACTGTAAGACCCATGAAGAAGTCCTAGGAACAGAGAAAATGTCAACAAAGCTTAGAATGCTTGAATCCATTGACTGCTTTTCTTCTTACTGCTGTTGTGGTGTTTGAATTTCCTTCCGTGCAAGCCTGCATAGACAGTTGGGCTGAGTCCCTGGAAACCCCTTCCCATCTGTGTCCTTGGGGGTGGGTTGGGGAGCTGGGGCTGGAAGAGAAGCAGGCACGGGGCCACCTTGACTCCAAGCCTGTCCTCCAGGCTGCCCAGGGCCCACTGCCTCCCGATTCTTGGGGGTTGGGGCAGGGAAGCTGGTTCAGCTTCTCCCCATCTTCACTGAGCCAAAGTCCCCGTGTCCAGTGCCCCTAATAGCCTAGTCAGAAGCAGTGAGACCTGTGTGCACGTGGCCTTGAGCAGCAGGGCAGTCAGAGCATGTCGCCAGTGTGTGTCTCACATGGAGCAATAAGATGCCACGCTCATCCATGCCTCGGGACACAAGGAATCAGCGCAGGGATAGTGAGGGAGAGTTCAGGATTTTGGCAAAATTTGGCAGCGTTAAAATGGTAACAGCCTTGGATGAACAAGGGCCCTTTGTAAATTTCAGGTCCCTAAAAAGGGAAAGATTAAGGTAAAAATTTCCATCTCAACGTGTTTTTTTTGTAATGACCTATGGTGTCGGGCGGTGTGCACAGGGGCTGCATGGGGGTCACAGGGACAGCCACTTCCTCAAACTGATAAAAAGGGCTTCCTGGCTGGACTTGCGGCAATCATTTTTCCATTATGAAGCAGAGAGAAAGAGAAAAGTGAGAGAGCAAAAGGGAGAGAGAGAAGAGGAAGGACAGGGACAGAGTGAGGAGACTGGTTCTCAAGTGCTCTGTTGCTATTAAGTGTTGTCGTTAAGGTTCTTAAAGGCCCATGTCAGTTAAGGGTTTGGGTAGGGAATAAAAAGCTGCTTGCATATTGAAAAAAGGAACATCCCAAATGTGTTTACTGCAGAGAAGCTGTCTCCCGTGGGCAGCAATGGCAGTTCTGAAGATCCACTGAGGTACAGGAGCCTTATGAATAGATTGTTAAAACTTGCTCTCTCCCCCCACACCCTGCTGAGCGTGCACACACGTTACTGTTTGCACGGACTTGGGATCCTCAGCAGGTCGAAGACTGGGGCAGCGGCAAGGCCCGCTCGTTCTTGCGGCCCCCGTTCATGTGTGCGAAGGGCTGCCTCTCGTCGAAGCTGGCACGGAGGACAAGCACTCCAGGACTGGGGCTGTTCTCGGCCTTGTGCCCGGAGCGTCTGTCGGGCAGCGGCAGGGAGGCCGAGGAGGCTGAGGGGTCCAGAGGGACACTCTCCATGTTCTCCGGCTCCAGGTCTAACTCTTCGGGCTCGGGCGGCTTGTTCTCCTCGCTGTAGTAGAAGGAGACCTCCCGAAAGCCAGGCTCCATCTCCTCTTTGATGCTGCCGATGATCTCCAGGAAGGAAGGCCTCATCTTGGGGTTGTACTGCCAGCACATGCCCATCAGTTCAAACCTGCAGCCAAGACACATGGGAGAGGATGCAGGCTGAGGGCTCGTGGGTACCTGCGGTGGTTTTCCTCCTCCAAGCCTCCGGTGGGAGTGCTGAGCACAGCCTGCTGCCCGTCCCCATCCCTGGCTTTCTGCATGGATGGCCCACGTGGCCTTCAGCGTCTCCTATCTTACCTTGCATAGTTCCATTCACTTCACTCAGAACCCGGGACCACCACAGTACAAAACCCAAACTCCCCCTTCCCAAGAGGGCCTAACCTAGGTCCACACCATCCATCATTACAGGTATTAGTGATGGTTCCAGAGCCAACAAATAAAAATACCAGTTTTCTATCTGAGGCAGCTCAGGCAGCCACTGCTGAAACGCTGTCTCTCACTAAAAAGGCTGATGAGTGACTGCGACTTCCCCAAAGGTGCTCTTTCTCCAAGTCCCACCTATGCTATTTCTAAGCTTCCTCCTAGTGCAAGAGTACCCTGGCAGAGGACGGAAGAAAGCAAGCACCATGACGGCAGGCTTGCGCCAGCACCTGCTCACTCCAGTCCTGCGCAGGCAGGCCTCAGGCTATTCTGGATCAAATGAGGCCCAGTGAAGCCAGACCTGAAGCCAGATTCTAAGGAGCCAGCAAGGAGAGCCCTGGGCACGAGTCCACTCCACAAGCAAGGGACAGGCACAACAAGATGACGCTTGTGCTGGGTCTCGGTCCCATCAGCTGCACTCTGACAGCACCTGGGCTGCAAATATCTGTTGGGCCCTCAGAGTCACATAGGGCAAAGGGAGTCTTCCCCATTGTGGCTGGGGCCCTCCAGGAAAGCAGCAGGCCACACATGGACAAGGAAAGCTGGCCACCATGACCCAAAAAAGGCCTCAGCTTTGACAAGCTTCCACAACGCAGAGACCCCCAGCTGAACAGACTTTTGAGGCAAAAGGGCAGCTGGCCACCATGCAGGGCTGGCCCTAGCTCTCAGGAGTGACCGCCAGCAGCCCCTCTCTTCTGTGAGTGTGAAACCAAAGTGCAGGCCTTTCCACCTCTGTTCTCACCAAGAACTTCTACTCTTTGTTTAAAATTCTGGCTAAAGAGATGCTTTTCCATAAAAGTGGCCACATAGAACTCTCCACATCTAGGAAGCTCAAAACATCCCAAATTGGCATCTAGCCTCTCGTCAGGCTGGCCACTTGACCACAGACCACCTGGCCATGTCTGGCCTTGGGTAAAATTCCAAGGGGAGGAAAATGGCCTGGCCCTGGAGTGTGGGTCCTCCGTGCCAGCTTCAACGAGAGACAGCCTGACGAATGGGGGTCCTGATACAAGAAAGGCCACTGGGCATGGACGCTAGCCTTCCAAGAGAAGGTCTCCTCCAGTCACCCGGCAGCTTCCTTCAGGTGGAGACTGCAACCTTGAGGGGAGAGTGGGTCTGGGCGTGAGGGAGAGCCATCCAGAATTCACCAGAAGTCAGCATTCTGGAGCCTGGGGGCCTGTGTCTCCACAGGGCTTCCCCCTGGGCTGCCCCGGCAGGGGGCACGCTGCCTCGCTTCCATGCAGGCTGCAGCTGCTTTCCAGCTACAACTGCCAGCAGAGGGTCAGGGCAGACACTGTGGCCTGCAAGTCTACAATGTTTGTTTAGCGTGTGGCCCTTTGCAGAAGGAAGGTTGCAGGTTCCTGCTCTGGGGGGAAGGAATTAGACCAAATCTGAAGGCCCTACTGTATGCTTCTTAGATATGGAGAGTTTCGTGTGCACACTAGGTGCCAGCCAGTGAGACAGTTATGTGTGTGAACTGCTGAGGTCCTCACAGGCCTGTGGAGCAGGTGGTACTGACTATAATCTATCCCCATTTTACAGATGAGGAACAGAAGCACTAAAATATTAAATACTTTGTCCAAGGCTACAAAACTCACGAGGGTGGAGCTGGGATGGAGTTGTCTGTGCAACAGGATGACTACTCTTTGATCGCCACAATCCTGGAAAAAGGAATTTTCTCTTAACCTAAGAAAGAGTAACCCTGGGTCCACCAGGAGACCCTCCCTTGCCTAACTGTCCAAGGGACAGTCACAGGGATGTGGTCTGCATTGATAAAAACTGGCAGCTTGATGACAAATAAGCCTGCCTTTCGACATTGCCTATCACTTCCTAAGAAAAAGGATTGGGGTAAAAAAATTACAATAGGCCATAACGACCCACAATGCGTCTCCAGGGCCAGGCTGTGACTTCCTCTCTGGTTGACTTGCCCCTAGGCAGAGATGCAGCTGGGCCAACAGCATGAGATGTGCCTGGCTCTGTCAAGTGGCCGGGGACTGAGGAAGTGCCACTGGAGGGGCAGAGACTTCAGCACACACAAGCCATGTGATGCCTCTTTTAAACCATAACAGCCCTTCCAGTGCTGCCCATAAAAGGAAGTCTTTTTTGCTCTGTGGGATTCAAGACCTTGTTTACTGTTTCCACACACACACACACACACACACAAAGTCTCCATTAGACTCTAGAAGGATGTGTGAGCTGATAAAACTCGTCTTCAAAAGCACTTTTTTTTTATTTTTTTAAACCACAGGTCAGCTCTGGTGCGTCTGGAGCCATCCTTCTTGAATGCTCTCTCCTTTGGGGGATGCATACCTGGCCCTTCTCCTGGAACAGGGACAAGACTCAAATGGAACCCCTGCCCTGCTGGGAAGCAGCTTCCTGGGGGCCAGCTGTGTCCCGCAGAGGCTGGGTGATGGTCAGTGGGGTGAGCACACGGAGGTGCGTCTGTATTCCAACCCCACTCTTGGCCCCAATGTCCTGAACTAAGGCTGTGACCTGTGTGGGATGTCAGAGGCCAGGAGGCACCTGCACATTCCCGCACACTGCCAGGAATCAGCAGGGCCCCAGCCTGGTGCCGATGCTTACCGGATTCCCGGAGGACCTGCAGAGCTGAGTGTACCCCTCTCCTGGCAGCCCTTAACAGTGAGGACCGTCTCAGGAACCACGCCTCAGCCAGGAGCGGCCATGGACGTGCGGCCTGTATGAGCTCACTGGGGCTGAGCCAGAGCGCCCTTCCTGCATCCCACTCAAGCACTCAATTCCCATAAAACCAAACCAGGATTCCAGCGATGGGAGAAACTGTACTGGAAAACTACAAAAACCATCAGATTCCACTGAGTTTGTTTCAGACTCATCTCTGAGTTGATAATGCTCCAGGCTACAAGTTCAGATTCCCTTCTGAATCCTGCAGACTGAAGACTTCTCTGGCAACAGTCTGGAGAGTGGAGCGGAGGGAGCGTCACCAGCAGAACGGCCTCCTAGCTCGTGTTCACGGCTGAGTTCACACCTTTGCCCTGGCCGTCATCCTGCAGCATTAGAGCCAGGACCTTTTACATTACCAGGTTTCACAAAAGCCAGGGCCACTCCTGGCTCATCTGTGTGACCTCAGGGGTCATCAGCACGCACCCAGAGAGGCTCAACGTCTGTGGCATAAGTACCGAGCTCTGGGCCGAAATAAGGCTGAGGACGGGCTTTGTCGTCCATCTAGTCCAGACCCAGCAGGGAACCACAACTCAAACCTGATGTCGGGACACTTGCTAAATTAATTCACAGGAATCATGACGTTGAGACTCAGACCTCAGCACCTCGTGGCTTGGAGACCACGGAGTTCTTCCTCTAAAGCTGGAGCACTCAGTGACTCTGAGGGGTGAGAATCTGGCCACTTCCTGACACTCAGCAAAAGTCCGTCTGCAGCCACTGAGCTCCAGCCCCTAACATCCCCAGACAGTGCCTGTTCAGACCTCAGAACCACACAACTCATGCACTTCCTCTCTCACCTGGGACCTGGCAGAGGTTCCAGGTAACTCCCAAGGGCTCAGGGACTCTGCTCTCTGGGATAAACAGAGGCCATTCTTTCATTTCTTGTGACAACAGAACTCCCGTCTCAAAATTCTTTCTCACGTAAGCTCAGAAGGACAAAAAACGCACACTCCCTATGAAACCAACTTGCCTCCTTTCATTCTCCTCTTTTCTTAGAAGGGAGAAAAATTTGCCAAGGAGGTTCTCAATGGCAAAGCAGACATGCCTCCTGAACCAAACATTTAATGTCAGAGTAACCGCTCTGAGTAAATTTCCTTGTTACTCAATGCTGGGAACAGGAAGTGCTCTGACTTTCCCATGGCAGGTAGGCTGTGTCCCAGGCAGCTTCCATTAATATTAAAACCCCAGTCACCTGGAGGTGGACCAAGTAAGAATCCCACAAGTCTCTCATAGATAAATGTTTACCCAAGTCAAAGAGAAAGCACAAAAACAATACCACTCTCCCTCACCCACCCCAAACCACAGAAGCAAAACGCACACCTGCTTTCATGGGCTGTTTCTAAGTTTGCTAAAGTACCCCCAGTTCTAGTATTAGCCTAGATTCTGGCACCGTACCTTTACGCAAATTCAGTAGGCATCAGCCCTCATCCTCCATGGCTTATATTCAGACACCAAACATGATTTTTCTTATCATGCCTGGCAAGACAACAGCGGCTGCATTGCTCAAAGTGTGGAGCAGGTGGCCACCTTTGAGGGGCACTGGGTGTGTGGGGGGGGGCAGGGGGGTGTAGCCACGCTCCCGGATCCCCAGTGGTCCTCCCCCTCCTGTCTTGGGGCTCACATCCCCATGTTATACATGCTGTAACCTGAAGGAGAAGGTGGGAGCATCCAAGTGTGACTTTGGAGGTTTGGTCAGAAAGGATGCTGTGGCTTCTGCTCAGGTCCTGGAACTTTTCCTCTGGGCACAGCAGGTGAACCATGTACCTGTGGGCCAGAACTGGCCTGCTGCCTAGTTTTCTAAGGCCTATGAGCCGAGAATGGTTTTCATGTAAATAGCTAAAGGAAATTCAAAAGAAGAGTATTTTACGACAACACAGAGATGATGTGTAATCCAAAATTTTGGTATGCAAAAATAAAGCTGTATTGGAACACAGCCACACGAGCTTAGGTGACACCTGCCTTTGCTCTACAAGGGCAGAGTCGAGTAGTTGCAGTCAAGGTTGTATGGGCCCACAGAGCCAAAAATATTTTCTAGCAAGCCTTTTAGAGAAAGAGTGCCAAACTCTGCTCTAAGAGAAGCCAGCTACACATCCTGAGACACGTGGGTAGTGCTATGGAGAGGCCCACGTAGGAACAGGGTGGCTCACACAGGGCATAGTGACCAATGCAGTAGCACCTGGAAGTAGGTCTGCCCACCCCAGGCAAGCCTTCAGATGATTGCAGCCCCAGTGGCCAGCTGGGCTGCAAACGCCAGAAGTTCGAGACCAGGCTGGCCATCATGGTGAAAGCCCATATCTACTAAAAGTTAGCTGGGCATGGTGGGGGGTGCCTGTAATCCCAGCTATTTGGGAGGCTGAGGCAGGAGAAGTGCCTGAACCTGGGAGGTAGAAGTTGCAGTGAGCTGAAATCGCGCCACTGCGCTCCAGCCAGGGTGACAGAGTGAGACTCCATCTCAAAACAAAAAAAAGTGCAGTGAGAAGACAAATTCACTAGCACCAGCGTCCTTCTGTCTGCAGGGACATCAGCTCACACACGCTCCAGGTCCTCACTGGTCAGGGGATGAAGCTCCGGAGAGCATGTTCCTTAGATGGTTTATGACTTTTGTAGACATTTAAAAGAAATGTGGGGCAGGGTTCAGAAGACACCCATGTGGTGGCAGTATTGTGACCATCTGAGTCAAGCTGACCCTACGTGGAGCACGCAGGAGTCCTGACCACACAGTTCTGCGTACACTCACTGCAGCAGTTCCCTCGGGCCTGCCAGATGTGGACAGGCGGCTCTTGAATTTGACTTCAGAGTAGTAAGTGTTGTGTTCTTGCCCTTTTAAAACAAAACCAAACCTCACATGGAAAGGATGAGTAAGGATTGCTCTGGCCAAACATTTCACAGACATTTAGCCTGAGAAACTACATGCAAGCTGCAGATCAGAACTAAAGCATTAAGGCATGTGGGGTAAAATTAAGGTAGCTGTGCAAAGGCACAGTTCTACTAACCATACTCAGCTCCTTCCGTGAGGACAAACCTCTTCCCAACCACACCTGGCCGCCACAGTACACTCAGGACCAGAGAATGGCTTTAATCTCCTGTGACCCAGAACACTCGTATTTAAGACAAATCAGAAGAGTACTGAGGGGCCCCAGAAGTACGTACAGCATGTCGGGGCAGTTGTCTGGTTTGTCCAGAAGGCCGCCTTCCATCACGAAGCGAAGGACTTGCTCATTGGACAAGCCCTGGTACGGCTGCTCGGCTAGCGTGGCAATCTCCCAGAGCACAACCCCGAAGGACCTACGGTGAGAAAAGAACTGTGAGGAGCTTGGAAAGGGATGGACTGGACCATGCTGCCCCTTCCTTTCCAGCACTTCTTCCACCCTGAGCAGAGAAACTGTCCTTACTGTGGGGACAGTGCTTGTGAGCCAGCAGGCCAGGCCCTGTGCTAAGTGTGGGACATCATGTTCCCTGTAGACTAAATTCAGCCCTGGTGGTGGAGCTGCCAGCATCCCTTGCATGGTCAGGAAGCCCCTGATCTGTGCTTTGAACGCAGAGCATACTGAGTTCAGCATCCACCTAGTCCCAGCCATTTACAGGGCAGGGCAGT
Source organism: Plecturocebus donacophilus (assembly GCA_004027715.1). NCBI lineage: Eukaryota > Metazoa > Chordata > Mammalia > Primates > Pitheciidae > Plecturocebus > Plecturocebus donacophilus. The sequence goes on along the minus strand of PVKP010004127.1, from coordinate 82,546 downwards.
ATCTCCTAAACTGGCTTTAGACCAAGAAGAATGACATTCTTGTCCCAGCCCCAGCTTGGGCACTGACTTAGTATTCTCAAATGAGGCCTGGACAGTCAAGCTTTACGAAGCTCCTCAGGTGATTTTTACAATCAGACAATTTTGGGAACCTCTACCCAAGTGGTTCTCACTGCTGCACAGGAGAATCTCCTGGGGAAGTTTCTAAACAGACAGAAGCCTGGACACCCAAGAAAAGGTCTGATTTGATTGGTCTGGGGTGAGGGCCTGGGTCCTGGAATGTTTAAAAGATCTAAGGGGATCTTGAGGTCCAGTCGGGCCAAGGGAGAAGAGAACGCCTGCTCCCCACCCCCAACAGAGCTGGGGGGACCAGGGTGGGCTGCCCTGGCTGGTAGGGGTATCATGGATAAAGAATCCTTAAGCAGAGAAATTGGCTGAGGAATAACTTTGTAGTGAGCAATTCTGCCATGCACGCAGCTTTGCCTGTCAATTTAAACTACTAGAAAACAAAACAGATAGTACACATACACAAATTTCAGACAGAATGTTAAAAAAGACAATGCTGTAATCTGCAAAACAAATGTGCCCGCCCAGGGCAAATCTCCATCATTCACAACTTCTCCCCGGCCTGTGTGCCTTTCCACGTGGTTGACTTCGGTGGAGTAAAGCAGGCTACTCATCAGCAAGTGGCCAGGGGCAGGGGCTAGTGTGGCTTCCAGCTGGACCCATCCTGGGCTACAGGTGCTGGCCAAAACTCATGGAAAAACCTGGGGCAGGGGATTTCCCACCAAGAGCTCTTGTGACCTTGACCTTGACCTTGTGCCCACGCCCACAGGGCCCCTGAGTGTATGAGAACTTTTTATTTGCTGCTTCAGCTGCTTTTGGTGAATCAAAGATTTTTGTACAAATTGATACTAAAAGTAGATGTTAGACAGAAATAGAATCTTAGCAATCTAAGGACAGACAAACCCAAGGTCCTTTTTAACTGCAAGTGACCAAGAAATGCTGTAGTCTTCATGTTTTGTAAGAGACCCAGAGGCCGAAGCACAGTTTAGAGGCCTGGGAGCAGGGAGCAGGGAGCAGGGGCTCTTGGTCAGCTTCTTGCTGGAAGCTCTGCCTTCCACAACCAGCCCAGCCACACGGGCAGCATGTTAGGACCAGCAGGACCTTCACATCTGAAATGCAGCTTGGTACAAGAAATGGCTAGCTCTCCCACAAAAACTTACAAATAAAAAAGGTGAAATCACTGGCTCTGCTTTTGCTGACAGCGGGCTGGCCTGGGAAATGGCCTGAGGATGTGGCTCCTCCCAGGCCCACTTCTCCTCTTGCCCCTCGTGCCTTTCCTGGCAGTGTCACTGGCTTGCAGGCAGCCAGTCTCATGGCCCGGCCCCCACCCTGGCCCTCAAGGCCCAACTGCTCTATTGTAAGCTCTCGGTGCGTCTCACACTCAACTCTGATTTGTGCCCTGTTCTTCCTCTGACTTCCCTGAAGCTGATGCCCATTCCAACAAAGCAGTCCACCTGCTGTCACCCATGCCCTCAGCCTCCTCCGAGTCCCGCTGCGACCTGTCCACTCAGGCTCGCATCTGTCCAAGGTCTGGCACCCTCCTTCCGTCCCCCAGCACTCCCTCCGTGTGAGGATCCTCCTTCCCTGGCCCACCGCACCCCTCTCCTCTTTGGCTCCAGCACCTTGCTCAATGCAGCCATATACTCCAGTCAACAAAAACTTCTTCAAGCACAGCTCTGATCACCCTCCAGTTCAGAAACCTTAACAGGGCTTGCAGAATTAGTCCAGAATCCCTAACACAACGGCTGAGACTGGCTTGATCTCTCTGCAGCCTAAGTCCCCCAACAAAAATCCCTCCAACCCCACCTACAGCAGGTGCTCCCCTCTGCCATGCCCGCCCATTATCCTCACTGCCAGGAATCCCCCTCCTTCCTAGTGCTCTTTTGTGGCAATCCATACTTAGGGTGCTGCTCACATGACCTCATCTCTTCTGTGAAGGCTTCTGCAACCCCAAACTGTCAGGATCACTTCCTCTTCTCAAGACTTTTACCTTCCAGGACCAAGATGACGACAACGACATCATCATCATCATCCCTGCATCTTCCACACCCCGAGAGCCTTGTCATCTCACACAGGCAACAGTGCAAGAGGGAGAAGACCCAGCTCTCCACAAATGCTTGTTGAGTTGAACCGCAAAGGCCATCCCCTGAGCAACTCTTGTCTGAGGTCAGCATCACCTGTCACTGAGGGCCACTGAGGGCTGGAGTCTGTCATCCTTCTCAGCTTAATGTGACAACAGCAAGGTGTGGATACAGAACTATCTCTACCCAATACCAGTTGCTACAGGAGCCGTTTAAACATCTATTCAGGTACCACAGACATCCCTAGACAGACCTCGCCTTACAGATGGAGCAACCAAAGCCCAGAGGAGCTCTGAGATTTGACCAAGGCCACACAGCCAGTCAGAGGCACTGAGAATAGGCAACACCTCTGTGTTTTTCAAAGCAGGTACTTTACTACATGGTGCTGACTATTCATGCCTTCATATAAAATCAAGTCTCCTATTTCATAGACAGGTTTAATCTTCAAACATTAGGTAAATGTCTGTGTAAAGCCCTTTCTAATTAGGAACACTGAGGTTGTTTTCCCAGGGAGCAGACCTGCTGCTATGAGTCCCCCGCCATGTCCGTGCTGGCTGGAGGCAGCATTCAGTAACTACATTTTCCCACACCAGGAGGGGATGGTGGCAAGAGGGGATAGTGGCAATGGCCCATTCACCAGCAATTTAAAACCTATAGAGAAATCCACATTCCCCACAGATGGTAATTAGCCATGAAAGAAGCAAATGACCTTGGCTATTTGTGACTATTTGGAAAGCTTCTTAATAAGAAATAAAGATTATGTGTAGGGTGATCCAGATGCTCAGGAAAAGGGCACAGCTCTAGGCTGTGGGGTGCAGCTCCCAGGTCCTTTGCCTGGTTTCCTCCATGCCTAGAGGGCACCTTTGTCATTTTAGAGGGACATGGCGCTATAGGGAGCTGCAGGGAGAGCAGCCACAGTGCCCAAGAGCCAGGGAATGAAGTCTTGGAAGACAGAAGGAACCTGGAGATGTTCTGGCTAGAAAACAGACACACTTCCTTAGATGACTCCAAGACCTGTCTGTCAAGAACAGAGCAAGGGATGAAACTGTGTTACAGACAGAAGGACCAGTGGGTGTCACAGAGAGGCTGATGCAAGCAGAACACGAGCGACTTGCTAAGAACAAAGTTGTCTAAAGCATGAGGTTGGCCTGCCTTTGTGGGGAAGTGAACATGGAGTCCCTGGAAACATCTTAGCAGAAGCTCAACCACCAGCTGTCAAAGATGCTGTGGGTGCCATTTGGAGACTGGGCCTGACCGCAGGGATACTTCCCAAATCCTAAAATTCTGGGGTCTCTTATACAAAGTCAAATAAAATTCTCTGTGTTTCTTTCTAGATTTTAACTAAGAATCATTGCTCTGTGTTGCTGAACACAATCTAAAATCAATTCCATTCTTTTGAGAGGAACAGCTTTAGTTTAGAGCCTGGACAGCTGAGAAACCTACTCCAGTGTCCTAGCCCTCCTGACCGGTGTGATCCTCAAAGCCTGTGTTAAAAAATAAAAAAAAAATCGGAAGCACTGTCAATGCCTGAGCACTTCAGGGAATGAATATCAAGTGCCCATTCATGTTTATACCGATCTTTTCTATTGGTTCATAGTTGCTATGTAGTCAAATGGAAAGAAACAGGTATTGAACACCCTATATGTCCCTTTGTTGCTGCTTGTAGCAATAACTGCTAGCCAAAATTTGAGTAAAATTCACCTGTGAGATAGTCACAATATGTTATCGTCCTATCCTGCCTCTGTTCTCCCTGGCTTTATAGTTTTCTATTTTATTATACTGTAAGCTGAGCTCCAAGGTCTTGGAGGCATGAAACCTAGAATAAAGAGATGCATGCACGTACCCAGGCTTGCCCTTTCCCCCTGACTCCAATCTCTAAAAACTGTGCAGAGCACTTTGATTTGACAGTAAAGAGATAACCATCTTGGAGCTGACTGCAAAAAACATCTCAAACTTGAGCTCGAGAAGTAATCACGCTTTGCCAGGTCATATTAAAATGCTATTTCCAATTTTCACCTGTCTTCAAAATAAGATCCAAGGCCCTTGAACTGTGAAAGGTTTACGAGGTTAAAAAAAAAAAAAAATGATGTCAGTCACTATTGAAGTAGTTTCTCTATGCGGTCATCCAGACGGTTGGAGTAAACAACTACCATTTCTGTAACACAACAGCAATGGGATCCCCCCAGAGGAAAGCCAAGACACTAGCTCACATTCTAGAAGGTGCCTGTGCCAGGGCCTAAGCCTGCCAAGAACCTCAGCTGTATTTCAGAACCTGACCTCTTCTCCACAATATTGCCGAGGAACCACAATAAACAATACCACCGAGAAGCCTCTGATTCCGCAGCCAATGAGCTCCCACCAGAAGACACTGTTTACGATTAAGGGAGACGTCTTGCTTCCCATAACCATCCCTGGGTCAACAATGGTGGATGCCCACTGAAAGACAGGCAACAGATGGAACCAAGAGGAAAACACCATCAGGACTCATAAGCTTTGGGTCTCAATAAAGCACTGTCTACAATCTGAAGGTGAGATTAGGTGAGGCAGACAGAGACAGGTCTGTTTATTGAGAAAGAGGAAAAGAGAAAGAAGGCAGGCAAGGGAGAAACAACACATCCCACCTCCTGGAAACATACCGATACGCTGAAGACGGAAAGAAATGTCGGTCCCACAATTTCTTTAGTGTCGCACAAATGCCCTTCTGCCCTTAGCTAGCCCACTGATAACAGGAACACCTTAATGATGAAGGAGTGTGGCTCACGCAACACTGAGCTAATGCTGGAAATGGGTGACAATGAACAGAGAAAGCCAAAGCCCTAGAGACTGAGCTGGTGGGACGTGCGGAGGCTGGGGGGCTCCAGGCGGGCACTGCAGCGAAGGCTCTCATACCAGACGTCCGAGTGAGTGGTGAAGACTCCATCCTTGAGGGACTCGGGAGACATCCAGCGCACGGGCAGCAGCCCCTTCCCTCCTTTCCGGTAATAGTCTGTCTCATAGATATCTCGTGTCATACCAAAATCTGCAAGGGCAAGAGAGGGTGCAGAGTCACGCACTGGAGCAGGCGCTGCTCCTGCCACAGCCAGAGGACCCTATACTCATTTTGTGTGGACAGACACAAGGCAAGACACAGACACGCCCCACTTTAAGGTGGCCAAATAGCAGAGATTGCAATTTTTTAAGGCAGAGACAGTAAGGGATGATTAGTCACATGACCAGCAAATACCACGCGATCTCCACTTTTAATACATTTATAATCTGATTCCCTTAAGAAGTTAATTCCCTTATTCCATTTAAATGAGAGGCAGGCTGAGTGCAGCAACTCAACACCTATAATCCCAGCACTTTGGGAGGCCATGGCAGGAGGATTGCTTGAGCCCAGGAATTCAAGATCAGCCTTGGCAACACAGCAAGACCCTTTCTGTATAACATTAAAAACTAGCCAGGCGTGAGTGGTGGTGTGTGCCCGTAGTCCTAGCTACTTGGGAGGCTAAGGTGGAAGAATCACTTGAGTTCTGGAGGTCAAGGCTGCAGTGAGCCGTGATTACACCACTGCACTCCATCTTGGGTGACAGAGTGAGACCTTGTCTTGAAAATAAAACTTAAAAATAGGCAGTGTAAAAATTAGGGTCTCACGATTTACGAAAATATGTAGTACTGCAGAGATCAACGGTCATTCATACATGCTTTAAAAACCTGACCAAATAAACAGGAGAGTACAGACGCTTATTTACTTGGCAGCACTGCCCCATCATCAGAGAAAAGTAAATAATTTCACTGCTTAATAAGGGGGAAAATATTCAGAGTAATAGTTCATGATGACAAAAGTACCCAGTAAGATGTCGAAGAGATGCTATTTACGAGGCCACTGAAGCTATTACTCAATACTGTTTTTCAACATAATACTCCCACTCATTTTTGAAAATTTCTTCCATTTTCCATGTCTCCAGAAGATGTCACATAATTATGTTTGATGGCAGGCTCGCTTTATAATCCTAAATTATTGCTGCTTTGTCAGATTTTGATTCTGCACTCAATCATACAACCTTTTCTTATGTGAACTCTTCCATTCTCCTTCCCAGGAGAAAGGGCTGCTCTACTTTAAAATGCTCATTTATGCCTCTAACTTGCCCAGAGAACAGTTCTTGGACTTGAACCAACATAATTTACTTGTGCTATGCTAAGGGCCCTCAAACTGGCTCTGGTAAAATTACCGGTCATAGTTGTCTTCCATGAGACACTAGGCATCGGAAAAACATCTTGAACCCTTGTGAAGAATAAAAATGAAGTGCAAAAGTGTTATCTGTCAATTACTCCAAAGACATGCAAATAGGGGATTTGCCTTTACTTGCACAAGGTGGAAAAGAATCCTACTAAAAAACACAAATGATCTTCCTCAGCAAAATGAAAACTCTAAATTCTAGGAAGAAAAACCATGATTAAAAAGGAAAAATCACTATAAATATGCCACGCGGTTCAACAGCAAACATGATCCCTACCGATTTGAATTTAAAATGGCAACTGGCACAAAAGACACCTCTCCCAGTGTGATGCAAAGTGGGAGAAACTGAGTTCCTCCCGTGTGCCAGGAGGGAGGGAAGGAAGACGCAGACAGGAACCACCATCTGTAGAGGCCCCGCCCTGTGCCAGGCACGTGCCGCTGCTTTCCTGCACCAAGTTCTTCTCACAGTCCCAAGAGGTCTGTGACATTATCACCCCTATTTCCAAGGTAAAGAAATTGAAGCTCCCGGATGTAAGGCACATGCCCCAAGTCTCCCATCCATTAGTGGCAGAACTGGCCCACCTGGCTCCCCAGTTCCTGGGCTCTCCCCTGCACTGGGAAAGGGGAGCTGGCTGGCATTTCCATGGGGACAATCTGAGTTCTACAGCGAGGGAAGGAGAAGCCAGCTGGGTACACAAAGGAAGCCCAGCCAAGATGCAGGCAGCTCTGCCCCGGGAGCCCTGGGACAGGACGGGACTCGACTCCTTCTCTGAGGGCTGCCCAGCTTCACAGGGCACCAAATGTGAGGATGCCTCAACGTGCCAAACGTAGGGACACACTGGTGGATCCTGAACAAGGAACTCTGATGACAGAGGGATGTGGGCTCTGGGATATGGCTCTGTTTCAATACCTTTAGCTCCTACAGAGGAGAAAAAAGAAGACACGCACCTCTATTTCAGAAACCATTCTCGGCCGGGTGTGGTGGCTCACACCTGTAATCCCAGCACATTGGGATCCTGAGGTGGGTTGGTCACCTGACGTCAGGAGTTTGAGACCAACCTGGCTAACGTGACACCCCATTTCTACTAAAAATACAAAAAATTAGCTGGGCATGGTGGTACATGCCTGTAATCCCAGCTACTCAGGAGGCTGAGGCCGGAGAATTGCTTGAACTTGGGAGGCAGAGGTTGCAGTGATCCGAGACCAGGCCACTGCATTCCAGCTTGGTCAAAAACAGCAAAACTCTTGTCTCAAAAATAATAATAATAATAATAATAATTCTCTAAAAGATTCTCATTATTCACTCAAGGGCCAAAACATTTCATTCAAAAATCGCTACTAAAGGAAAAAAATATGTTACCAAAGGAAGGTAAACACTCCAGAATAGACAGTTCAAGAACTAGACACAGAGGTCATTTGAAATAGCTTCCTTTGGATGTGAAATCTCCCCTGCAGTTTCTCAGAGTAAATATTTGCTATTTTTCTAAACTATCATCATACCATAGTGGGAAGATGAGAATCCTGGTAAAACCAGGTGGTTTCCTGAGCACCCTGATGTTATGTGTGTTTTCATTAGGCAGATTAAAAGACCAAAGTAAAAACACAAGCCTAAAGGCTGAAGTGGGTTTTAACCACTGCCAGAAATTCAACCCAACCCCTTTTTCTGGTGTGAGAGTGGGTGGTGGCAGCAAGGGTGTCTAAGCAGTAGGCTGCTGAGCTAACAGCAGGACAGTAAGTGTTGGGGGAGAGTGGTCCAGAGCTTGGAGGTTGGCCACCCCGGCTGTGAAATGCAGTGAGCAGTGATCACCCCCACCTAAGGGACTGCCATGCCAGCTCCTCTACCACTGCTCCTGCTCCATGCAGGGGCTTCATCATTAGGGCCGCTTGCCTCTTAGAAAACAATGTGGATCCCTGAAAGGAGACCATTGCCCCTTAGAAGCTAGGAAAATTGAGGGACAGATGCAAGGTTGGACAGTGAGTTTTATTTCCAAGTCCAAATCTCCTGAAGACACTGTCTTGATTATTTCTGTAACCAATGCAAAGAAGTCTTCTATGAAGAAATGCCTCAACCATCAGGAGAGGCAGCCTCAGGGACCATGCCCAGTACCTGAAACACCGTGTCCATGAGCTATCAGCACTGGGACCAACTGTGCCAGGTTTGTGACCATCAACTGGAGACAATGACATCATTCCCAAGAAAAGAGTGCCTGCACTCAAGGCACACATTAGAAAACCTCTCCAGGGGCAGACGAATGCCAACAAGGTCCTCAAAACAATAAGGTCCTGTAAGTTTAGTTCTTGCTCAGATCTGGAAAGCTAGGGACACACCTCCGATTTTGACTGTGAAATCTTCGGCAACCATGCAATTCCGGGCGGCAAGGTCTCTGTGGACGAACTTGTTGGCGTTGAGGTATGCCATGCCGTCTGCAATCTCTCCAGACATCTGAATCATCTTGCTTAGGCTTGGAGGTGCTAGGACTGGATTATTCTGTTGGAAATTTTTTAAAAATTCACATGAGAATTTTGGATTTTTTTTCCACCCTAGTTTCTTTCCAGGTTTGCAAATTATCTTTGTTCAATCTGGGCACCGAGGGTGGTTCATGCTAAGAAACCAAGTCTCGCTGGGAAGGCACAAACCATCATGGAGAGCACGGCACCTGCTCACTCCCTGCAAGCTTATCTGCGGCCACTCCCTGACCACATCGCAGAACTGCTGAGGGAAACACCAATTCGCTCTTTAGGACCAGCATTTTCTACTTTGTGTATGGCAAAGTGAAACAAGTGGCTTAAAGTGAAACAAGTGGCTGGGCGCAGTGGCTCACGCCTGTAATCCCAGCACTTTGGGAGTCCAAGTCGGGTGGATCACCTGAGGTAGGGAGTTCGAGACCAGCCTGGCCAACATGGTGAAACCCTGTCTCTACTAAAAATACAAAAATTAGGTGGTGATGGTGGTGCACGTCTGTAATCCCAGTTACTCAGGAGACTGAGGCAGGAGCGCTTGAACCCAGGTGGCAGAGGTTGCAGTGAGCTGAGATCACACCATTGTACCCCAGCCTGGGCAACAGAGCAAAACTCCATCATAAATAAATAAATATAAAGTGAACCAGGAAGAAGCACTAACACCCAGAGGTGCTGAGGACCAACAATTGGCGGAGCAGAGGGTGGGAGTGCTGTAAGCCACCCTGCTTGGAGCCCAGTCCACACTTGGCCTTGTGGCTCTCACAGAACCCCAAACACCATGTGCTGTAAATAAATGAAGTCATATATCAACAGGTGCTTGGAACTAAAATTAAGAAACTGTCACTTGGGAGATGATTAAGTTGCCGATTAAAAGAACATTAAAAAAAAAAATTAAGCCCAAATGAAGAACAGCAGAAGAATTTCCAAAGGGGCTGAGAAGGGGAAGTTACTGCTAAGGAATAAACGGACACACCGCTTACCCCGCAAGTAGCAAAGTCAGGGTCAAAGGAGGTCATCAGACCCACGGAGGCAACCAAATGAAAATGTAGTCATTGCTGGCTTTTTCTCAGCATTTAACTACCAGTATATTTGTAGAATTAATTACTCATAAGTCACGCCCACATGTTAAAAAGCCGGCCTGTGGGTTAATACTACAGAGCAGGGAGACACCATGGTGACTCATGAAAAACTGCACAGGACTTTAGCAGGTTTAGAATTTGAAGCTCATAACCTGAAGTGAAATTTTTAGGAAACTAAGCAGAAATCCTGCAGCTGAGGTGGGATCATTCATTCACAAGCAAGACACTAACTCTGGATCAATCCTGAAATGTAGACGTAGAGTCTGAGGAAGCCAGATTCCCAGTGCTGGGGAAGGAAGGGGTGTGTGTGGTGTGGAGGCCGGGGGTTATGAATGAGTGACCATCTTGTGCACAGAGCTGGGTGGGAAATCACCCAGGAACTTCCCATATACAAAGGCAAAAATCCAGGCAACCTAACCTTGAAGTTTAACACGTATTTACTGACAGAGTGTCTGCCACAAACGCAGCCCTGAGCCACATGCTTGAACTGAGATGAAAGGTTCAACACAACAGGGTGGAGGGGGGTCACACTCCAACAACAACACAACACTACGCAACACACCGAGGGAGAACGCATGCAAGGACCTGAGTCAAGCGCATCGAGGAGTCAGCAGAGGAGATGGTTACTGGAGTGGGGCAGGAATGCTTCGGGGTGAGAGTGGCACTGGCCTGGCCTCTCAGGTGGACACTGACATAGGGAGGGGACTGGGGGCAGACGGAATGCAGCAACAAAGGCACAGAGGGGCAGAGCAGAGGGGATCCAAGGAAGAGGAAATTCCCCTCACAAAGATCAGAGTTGGACTCTAGCTGGAGAAATCCTTTGCATAAATGACCTATAACCCAGCATGCAGTAAGAAACACTGGATGCTGAAAAGCAAACTGATTTAAAGACACAGCATCTTCTTGCGGGGAGGTTCTAAAGGAAAGAGAGCAGAAGGCAACATGCAATATTGGTGGAAATTGAAACTGACCTCCGTTTCCGGCCTCAGAGACCGGAGATAACTCTTGAGATCACCCCGTGTCATCAGTTCCATGATGACCAGCGTTGGCTGGCCCTGGGAAACCACACCCAGCAACCGCACCTGGGAGGAATCAAAAAGAGAAAGACTCAGATGGTCAGCGTGGCCCTTGCTGGTGCCCGTGTTGTCTGGAACTGTCTCTGTGGTTCCGCAGCTTGGTCTGAGCAGAGGGTCTAAAGGTAACAGTGAGGCAATGGGGTACCTATCCAGAAAGCAAAGGTAGGACACCAAACCCACGGGGGGAGCCAAGAAAGAACACACTGGGGGGCTTATGTGAGACTCTCTCCCTGTGCTGCATTTTGGCCTTTCAGGAACATTTTCTTACCACATGGTGACAATTGAACTCCTTCATCACAGAAGCCTCGTTGAGAAACTCGATCCTCTCACGCATGCTTGCGGCCTCGTTCACCGTTTTAATGGCCACTCTGGTTTCGGGTTCATCTTTCACCACACCCTTGGCAACTCCTTCATAGACCATCCCAAACGACCCCTGCCCAAGCTCCCGGCTCATGGTGATCTTCTCCCGAGCCACCTCCCACTCATCAGGAATGTACACTGGAGAAGAAACCGTAATTAAAGCAGGTATAGAAACAAGCCCTTAGACAGAACGTGCTCTGGGGGAACTCTAAGCCAAAGGATGTAAGATGCCGCTTCCTTAAACCCACAAAGGAGAACACCAGGAGGCAATGCCAAGGCTGGCTCTCAACTTCCACATGCTATAGATCTGAGTAAGAAAACTGTACAGTCAAGTTCCAGTAGTTCAAATATTTGAGGATTTCAAGATAATTTGAGGATACTAACAGCATATAAGGACCAGAACAAAGCAAAGAAGCCTAGCACAGGAAAGAAAGCAGTTGTTTAATTTCTTTTCATCACGTAAAAATACTTTTTTGAGAAAAGCAAATTAACGATAGGGGATAGAGAAACTGAATGAAATGGTCAAGCAGGATTTACTCATCTTCATCAGCAGATTAAAATGCAAATGTGAAAAGGAGGAGAGTAGCAGGAAGAGAGAAGAGTTCTTTTTCTGGGTTGGGAAAGTTAGAGTTGCGTGTGAGAGGTGATGATGCGTGTGATGGATGGATCCAAAAGAGGCGTCAGGACCCTCAACACAGAGGCTAGGTCTGGGCTATCTAACATGGCAGCTGGTCCCCACACGGGGCTACAGAGCACTCCATGTGGCCAGTCCAATTTGAGACATGCTGTAAGTGTAAACAAAATACATACAGGATTTCAAAGACTAGCCAAAAAAAAAAAAAAAAGTAGTGAACTATGTAGGTCACTTTAATAGTGATTGCATGTTAGAATGGATAATATTTTGGATATATTGGGTTCAATATAGCACATATTATTAAAATGCATTTGATCTGTTTCTTTTTACTTTTAAAAAAACATGGCTACTAGAAAATTTGAGGTGACACAGGCGAACTGCATTATTGGTAGGATTACTTTAGTCAAAGTGTCTCCCAGCCTTGGCTTTGATGGCTGGATATCTGATGAGGTGCAGAAGCAACTCAGCTCTGAGACTGAGGAAGAGACTCGGCGGTGCCCAGCATGGAGAGCCAATTAGGCAGCTGATGTGCAGAGGTGTTTCCAGGATTCTTGGCCTAAGCTCTGTGAACTCAGGGACCTCTACCACTGGGTCAAGATTTGGGAGGAATGTATGGAAATACTGAGCCTGAATAGGATTTCTTCTCCAGGTTCTGTTTCTGTTTAGATTCTATCTGGTTTAATAAAATAAATAAATGGGCTGTGTGCGGTGGCTTACACCTGTGATCCTAGACCAAAAATGAGAGGATTTCTTGAGCCCAGGAATTTGAGACCAGCCTGGGCAACATGGCAAAACACTATCTCTATTAAAAAATTAGCCAGGTGTGTTGGCACACACCTGGAATGCCAGCTACTCGGGAGGCTGAGAAAGGAGAATCACCTGAGCCCAGGAGGTCAAGGCTGCAGTGAGCCAAGACTGCGCTACTGCACTCCAGCCTGGGCAACAGAGCAAGAACCTGTCTCAAAAAAATGAATGAATTAATTAATTAATGAATGAAGGAGTGAATAAACGAATGTATATTTCTAGGCAGGAAGGAAGGCAAAACAAAAAGAAGGTCAAAAAGACAGAAAACAAAACCAAACAGAGGCTCGATTCTACACCTCCAAATGGGTAGGGTAAAAATGAAAATAAAATCAACCTATTCCATAAGATCCATATGAAATGTCAGTAATTCCTCTGATGCTAATGTCCTTGCCTGATGGGACCTATCACCAGGCTCTACCATACACCGACTGTTGGGAGGAGGTGGTCTTGGCTCAGAAAGGAAGTGGAGACGGTTTTCAGATGCTGACCCTGGGCCTGTGGCAGGATGTGAGAGGCTGACAACTGTACCCCAACATCTCCATATCCCAACTATTGACCCTTAAGTGATGTCTCAAAAGAGAGATCCTTCTTATAAATTAGGCCCAGCAGGGGCACCACCAATTTAGACCTCCGAGGAGTGTCCAATATGAACTTTATTAATCATCTTGAGTTTTCTATACATTTTTGTATTTCATAGTAGGTATGTTTCACCGGTTTCACTGATGGAACTTGGCCCTCCAGCTGGCATACGTGGTTTGCACCCCTGAAGAAGAGGTGGGTGCTCGTCAGGAGGGTAAGTATGCAAGACAAATCAGAAGATAAGGCTCTTCACAATGCCCCTTAGAAAGTATAAAGAGTCACTGTGTCCAGCCATTTATCTCTGAGAATCCAGGCTTGCTTTTAATCAGTATTAACTATGTAGCCTACCATAAAACATGGACTTAAAACCAATCACATTCATTCCCTGGGAGGTCCCTGAAGTCAATACCCTCAATCCTTTTCTCTAAATTCAACCCAACAGCTCTGACTTTAAGCAGCAGTCCCCAGCGCCACCAGCCAGGAGTGGTTTCTGTGCACAATGTTATCAGCACTTTCCTGTAGGGGATTTTAAATGTACTCTGGAGAATGGTGACATGCAGATTAGCTCTGGGAAAAAGAAGTTTTTAAAGCACTTTTGAACTGCAGTGTCATTTTTTCACCCCTTGAGGAAACTGGCTATAAGGTGCTTGTCAAAGGCCGAATAAATTAAACCAAATAAGGTGAGACTGTTCCCCACCTGTCGGCCTGGGTGCCAATAAGTTTGTTTTTGTTTTAATGAATACAAAGACATATTATGAAACCATTCTGGAAAAATACAAAATGTGAATTCAAGTCACCATGAGAATCTGATTTTATTGTACTGATGCTTCCTCTTCCTGGATGCTTCATAGTCAGAAGCTACACAGGCCAACCTCTGATGCTGTATTTCAAAGCAGAGTAGCTTCTCTGGTAGAGTCATAGTCTACCCTTCACAGAAGGGAGAAGTGGTCTTGCCTTGTTCCTATCAATTCCATTATCTGTATTGGTCTGAACTGATTTCCCTTCCTTACTGGTTTTCTTTTTAAAAGCTATTATTCATAGAAACAATGTGTATCTATCTTCTTGCTGAATTTTGATTTTTTAAGAGACAGTCTCGCTCTGTAGTCTAGGCTGTAGTGCCGTGGTGGGATTCTAGCTCATTGCAGCCTCGAACTCTTGGGCTCAGGTAATCCTCTTATCTCAGTCTCTGAGTAGCTGGGACTACAGGTGCATGCAACCACATCTGGCTTTTTTTTAAAGTGAAAGTTCCTCTCCACAAGTAACAACTCTTGTAAGTGTGGTGTGCATCCGTCCAGAATGTTCTCTCTGCCTTATATGCACATGCATACAGATGTAAGCCTGCCTATATTACTATTAAAAAACAAATTTGCGAGACCTTTATGTAGACAGAAATAATGTCCTTATTATTCTGCACCTGATTCCCATTCAAAGGAGACTGCTTTTGATTGACTTTACTGTAAACTGAATTAGAAATGATTAAAGAACCCAGAGTAAAACCCTACATAGTGTAACCCTATTTTCACATTATCAAAGTATTTTCTTATGTTTTCTCATTTGATCACGATAATCAATTAGAATAATCATGTCTCTTTATTTCATATCTCCTGCCTCTACTTTCACTTCTCCTGAGGCAAAAAGGCAGCAAACACTTTTTCTAAACATACCCACTCAACATCATGCACTTATTTATTCATTTGATGAACCTGGTCCAGCCCCTCCTGCGGTCCAGCTTCCTTGCCTGCCCGGGGGACCTCACAGCCCTTTCCACAGTGATTCCATTCTCCTCCTGACTTAACAACTGTCTAGCTACGTGAGCCTGCACAAGTTTCTTCTCGTTGCTCACTTCCCGCACCTGCAGATGGGCATTAAGAAAACCCACCTTGCAGCCGGGCGCGGTGGCTCACGCCTGTAATCCCAGCACTTTGGGAGGCTGAGGCGGTGGATCACAAGGTCAGGAGATCCAGACCATCCTGGCCAGCATGGTGAAACCCCGTCTCTACTAAAATACAAAAAATTAGCCAGGCATGATGGCGTGCGCCTGTAGTCCCAGCTACTCGGGTGGCTGAGGCAGGGGAATTGCTTGAACCCAGGAGGCAGAGGTTGCAGTGAGCCGAGATTGTACCACTGCACTCCAGCCTGGCGACAGAGTGAGACTCCATCTCAAAAAAGAAAACCCACCTTGCAGGTGTGTAAGGAACAGATGGGACGGTGTCTGTAAAAGCCCCTAGCAAAGTGCCAGTTAAGGGTCCTAGTATCACTGGACTCAGTGACCAACCCCCTCACCCTAATCCAACTCACTCAAAGGGTCTGGCTATAAAAATACTAGAAAGAAAAAGGCACAAAAGGAAATATCCATTGAGGATCACCCAACTTCCAGGTCAAACTTCCCAGCTGCTTAACTGAATTCCTCATTAGTTATTACCAAAGGGAATGTGAACGACCCACAAGCATATGACCCTAGTCGGAAGGGAATGAAAGAAAAATTCCATGATAAAAAAAAAAAGCAGAGTTGTAATTCGTCAAAGACAATTATAATGAGATGATACTCAGGCTGAAACTAGTTTAAAAGGACTGTTTTGTCAGCTGCACCATATCCTCTGACTAGACGTTAACAATTAAAAAGCTGTTTTCATTCTAGCATAACATCTCAAGCAATTAAATAAATTGATTACTGTGCTGGCCACATTCATCTCTAAAGCCTGTGTTTCCTTGTGCCCCATACAGTCCCAGAAGTTTTGACATATTTGCTCAACTGCTAAAAACTTTGATTAAAAAAGAAAAGAAATATTGATGAAGACAGATCCAAGGCCAAAGGTAGCTCAAAATAATGCAAACCTCCTTCCTTTCCTGAGTTAGCAACCCTCCTGAAAGCTCCCGATCAACCTCCCCTGCATGCTGGCAGTGACGGCAGCCCAGACTCTTACCATCCGCAGCGCTGAAGTACTCCGGGTTTACAGAGGCATACAGGACTCCATTCCCCAGCCTGCTGTTACTTCTGTCAAAAAGAATAAATGTAGGTTAATGAAGCCCCACCTCCATCCAGTTCTGTATATGCTTTCATCTTGGCTACAACGATTTCATTTGTTCTGTCTCATGCAGTATCAGAAGAGAATGGGAAGAGCTTACTGTTTACAGCAGCTCTTGTCTACACTCCCAATTCAGGCCTGGGAGGCCAGTAGACACTTGCTAACACATCTTCTGGCTTCCTCAGCAGCCTCAGATTAGAGCTTTTTAAGAAACATGTTTCTTTACTTCCTTGTAAATAAAAAGGCTTATTTGATTGGGACGGCTAGTGCATCACATTTGGAAAAGCATGCACCAGCAGCAGTATCTATGTACTAGAAAAGCCAGCCAGGGGAAGGTCTGTACTATCGAAAAATTATTTTGGCTGTTGTCAAAATCATTAGCAAAGGCCAGGTGTGGTGGCTCATGCCTGTAATCCCAGCACTTTGGGAGGCTGAAGTGGGCAGATCACCTGAGGTTGGGAGTTCAAGACCAGCCTGACCAACATGGAGAAATCCCATCTCTACTAAAAATACAAAAATTAGCTGGGCATAGTGGCACATGCCTGTAATCCCAGCTATTTAGGAGGCTGAGGCAGGAGAATCACTTGAACCCAGGAGGCAGAGGTGGCAGTGAGCCGAGATTGTGCCACTGCACTCCACCCTGGGTGACAAGAGCAAAACTCTGTCTCAAAAAGAAAAATCATTAGAAAAGGTTCTCTTTTCTTGTGAAGAACATTTGATGGGAAAATCAGGTTTTCCCATCCATAAAATATTTCCTTGAAATCTTCAAAAAGATTACCTTCACTCATACTCAAATCATCAAACCACTTAGCCACAGAAAGTGTCATAACTTTGCACATCACTGACCTCTTTCTATGGAAGACGTACAGCATAATCACCAACCCTCCCACGATCAAGAGGACAGCGACGGGCAGAGCGATGATCAGGTGGATGAAGTTTTCATATCCCGCTGCAGCGAAGAGGAAATGATAAAATATCACCAGGTGAACAATCTGCTCATTTCATTTTTTCACATTCAGTTGGAAGTATGAAAAAAAAAATCTGTATATTCCTTTATTCCCCATCACAGAGTAAGAATTCCTAAAGGTAAATGGTGTCAGGAATAGAACATGGCAAACAAACAATTATTTGAAAAAAGAGTAAATACGTACAGACGGAAGCATATACTCATTTTTTAAAGTACAGTATATTCTGGGGTAATAGTTCCAATGATAGACTGAAGGAAAATCTTTGCATGCAGTTTAATGACTGTTAGTGAGAATGCGTATATATGACACTAATTTCCCACGTCCCATAGTATGTTCCAGGGTTTGGGTCCATGTCCCTGGTACCCAGCCTAGCATCTGCCATACAAGCGCTGGTTCTGATGCTAACTGGTCTCACACAGGTAAAAGGACTCAAATGCTTGCAGCAGCAACATTTCTAATGAATAGAGTGAAAATTTCTATTCATTTTCTTAAAATGAACAGAATGAAAATTTCTATTAATTTTCATAAAATGAGTAGAATGAAAATTTCTATTCATTTTCAAAAATGAGTAGAAATTCTTACATCTAGGTATAGTGCTCAAGTTCTGCCGGCTCTTATCTTTGAGATAGTCACAGACAATTTAAAATAAACACACACATACACGTACACACTGGATAGCACCCCTCTCCAATGCTGCTGCAAACATTTGAGTCCTTTTATAAGTCTAAGACCACAAAGACCACTGATCATCAGAACCAGCACTTGTATGGCAGATGCTAGGCTAGGCACCAGAAACATGGACCTGGAACATTCTGTGGGACATGGGAAATTAGTGTCCACAGGTAGCATGACAATTAGAAAAGTGGACTTCACATATGGGAAGGATTCAGAGAAGGGAGAGGAGATAGGGAGTCCAGGGAAGCTCCCCAAGAAAAAACTTCTTTATGATATGCTTTCTTTCCTTGGGGGTGGTGGGGAAATGGCTTTCCTAGAAAATGAACAGCTTAGAGATTATATTAGAGAGAAGTCAGGGCCAGCTCACAAGGGATCCTGTCCAAGCTAAGCAGTTTCAACCTTATTCTGCAGATTAAAAGGAGTCAGCAAAAGGTTTCAGACCCAGCAGTGAAATGATCAGATTCAAGTTCCAGGGAAATGGCTGTGCTGAGGACAGACCAAGGGACCTGGCAGTAAGAGGAGGCACTTTCATGTCTTGGAGAACTGGGGCGACATGCCCTGTCTCCTGGGCATGCTCTCCGTTACCCAGTTCAGACTTAGAAGTCACTGATCCTTGTCTATACACCAGGCAGACTGATGAAGATGATCTGCCTTGGTAAGTCATGGCCCCAGGATGAGGCTCATATGCTATGAGCTATCACCAAAAAGAAAGAAAGAAAGAAAAAGAAAGAAAGAAAGAAAGAAAAAAGAAAAAAATATACTATGAGCTATCACAGTGTATGAGCCTCATCCTGGGGCCATGACTTACCAAACCAGATCATCTCTGTCCCCCAGGACAAGTGACCTGGAGTCTGAGCTCTGGCGGTGCTGGTGGTGATAGAGGGCTGGATTCCAGAGCCATTTAAGAGGCAGAATCCCTGAGGCTTGGGTTGGAATGAAGAATGGGTGGCTGGAAACAAAGAAGAGTGAGGGATGCTGTGAGGTTCCTGGCTTGGGTAACAAATGGATTACAAGGCCATGGACTGAGCTAAGGAACAAACGAGAGAAGAGGCCTTTTGAGGGCAACAACTGTGATTCTGGTTTTGGCACAAGGAACCTGAGACCTCTAAGAGACATCCAAGTACAAATGTCTATGTGGAAATGGGCTTGGAATCACTGGGGATCTAGTTAACACTAATCATAAGTCCCCTATCAATGATTATTTTGCCATTAAAAACCATTATCATGGTTATTCTTTGAAGGCCACTAAAGCTGTTGTAATTTTTAAAATTAAAAGTATTTTAATCAAAGATGAGATATTTTTATTGATATTATCTCTTTTAAAATGGATGCAGGCTCCAGCATTTTGTACTTCCTAAAAACACTCACAGGTGATTATGACCAAGGGGAAGCTAGCAGATTTTTCCTTCCTCCCCCCAAGGCCTGTCCCTTCTGCTGTATCACTTATACTACTGGTCAGGTTGTACTGCGTTCTCTTCGAGTTTCACATTTCAGCAGGGACATGGAGAAACTGGAACACATCCAGAAGAAGAACAAAATGATTAAATGGCTAGAAAATTGGTATATGATATTGAGCTACAAGAAAAGACCAAATGACCTGAGATTATTTTATCTGGAAAAGAGAAATCTAAGGAGTAATTTAATGGTATTCAGGCACACAAAGAGTTCCTAAAAGGAAGGCAGTTGCCTGAAAGCTTCCACACCTTCCATCTCCTCTAAGGATTAAATAAGAGGAAATGAGACTAAACTGGATCAGGACTGAGTCTTGTCTGGCATAAGGAAAAATTTCTCTACAGAAAAGCCGGCATGCAGATACAGTTTCCCTGTAGTATGTGGTAACTTCTGCTGGAAAAACTCCATTGGAAGGACTCCTGATTTCCCACTGGTATCCTGGCACTTACAGAGTTAAAAATGGAGCAGCAGAGGCAGACAGGAACATGTCATGTCCCTAAAACAAGCCAAGTTCACTCAACCCCAGAAGCCAAAGGTTGCTGTTTCACAGATCACAGACCCCCAAACGAGGCTCGGTTTCTAGGAAATGGAACAGCCTAAGAATTCTGTCTTGTTAATGACTTGAGCATAAACTCACATTCCTCAGTCTGCACCAAAGGGTGAGCATCGTGCATCTCCAATGCATATGGGGGCCTTAAAAGGGCAATGGAGGGTCTGGGATGCTCTCATGGAGATTCCTGCCCTGTAGCAGGCTGAACCAGATGGCCTCTGAAGTTCCTTTTACCCCTTAGGATTTCAAGCCCTGAATCTGAGCCCTATCTAGCTTTACTGACCAAGTAGGAGGTGGAATGGTCAATTCAATGCTTTGTAAAATGTCTTTTAATAAAACAAAGGTCTTTGCATATAAGCCAGGTTGAAAGCAAGTGTCCTCTGGCTCTCCAGTGACTGCACCACCTCAGAAGAGAGGCTCAGATCCTCTCCCTGCCTGCCACATGAGGTAGGGACCCAAAGCTGCTGCAGCATATGCCCTGCCCAAGCTGTCACACATGGTGCCAGTGTGTGTCGGCACTTTAGCATGACCCTTCTGAAAGCTGGTCAACTTGACTGTAACTGAAAGTACGAGAGCCAGAAACACTCAGGCTGTCCTCATCCTGGACCAGCTCGCTTTCAGTCTTACATTTCTTCTCCCTCCACAAGCCTTACTTTTGGCCTGGACATAGAAGAACACAGGCTCTGTCCACGACCCATTCCCAGAGAGAGATGTGGCCTGAATCCGGGCTGTGTAGTTCCCCGGGTTTAGCCGGTTTAGCTTGGCCCCTCCATACTTCCTGTAGTCCTGTCTGGACACACATTCTCGCTGATCCTGGGGAAATAAAACATACATGTCAATTTCCCATAAACGCAGGAGAAATCTGGGGCCTGCCAACTGAACTCACTGCACTGCGGACTCCAGCTGCCTGATATGACCTCCCACCTAACAACGATCCCGACTGTCAGCAAAGAGGAAGAAATCAAGTCTTAAAAGGTCGTCCTCAAGTAGCTTTAAGCACACCCCAAAGCTTTAACCAAACATTTTTGTAACCAAGAACTCCGGAAGGATTAAAAGTTATTAGAGCTGATCTGGCCTATGCCACAAGGTTATCTTATACAATGAAATTGTTTCTTGAGGGCAAAGAGCACCCTAGCTCTTTGCACACTGTGGAGTACTCCTTATGGAGTATGGAATGGGTAGAAAGACCCGAATCCTCACCAACTTGGTGCGTATTTTATTAAGTCCGACACTAACCAGGAAGTAACCTGTGCAGTAAGGTAGCATGTGCTGTCAACGGATGGAAATACATGCAGGCATGGGCCACTGCCCCAGTCCTACCTCGACTTGTGCTCCGTACTTTATTTCATACATTAGAATCAATCCATTGGGATTCTCAGGTTCTGGCCACTTTAAAAAGATGGAGTTTTCAGGCCTTGGCTCCCAGGTCACTGGCCCAGGAATATCATCTGCTCCGTCTGTACAATTTAAACAAGTGACAGAGTTGGATTTGGGTTCCCAGGGAGGGGGGCCAACAATGGGCTGACCTGAGAATAAACCCCCCATCCACACGGGCAGGACTATGGAGAGCAGTCACGTACCCTGCCTGAGCGGACTGTTCGCACACAGCACAGAGGAGGGTTCAGAATCACACCAACCCCACAACCTGCACATCTTAGGATGCCACAGGATCCTCCTTTCTCCCCAGTCCCTCAACAAAAAAAACCTGTTGCCAAGCATTGGCAACCTAAGTAACTTTCTTCTATTCTGCGCCTACCACTTGAAAAAAGAAAGCTTTGTGAAGCCACCAAACACAAGCAGCCCTGAAGAGACGCTGAATAAGCAGAAGCAGGGCACAGGGCACTGCCGGCTGTGACAGGGACCCTCGGTGGCCCAGGGCCACATGGAAACTGTAGTTTTTACGCAGGCACGAAGGATGGCCCAAGCCTGGTCTGTGAGGGAGCTGCTGGGAGGCTGGTTCTGAGAGCAGGGCAAGCCTCCCTGCTGGCATCAATTCCTCCAGCTGCTGGTTGACCTTGCAGTGGCTCCTCTCTTGATTTTGCTTCTTGAACCAGTAAACAATAAGGCGATAAGCAAAGGTCATGGAAAGCTACAGCTGGAAAAGGCACTTGAGGGGTCAGCTGGCTATGTCTCTCCTAGGAGGGCTAAGGAAACTGAGGCAGGGAGCCTGACGATTGCCTCAAGGCATGCTGCCATGCACTTCAGTGCTAGAACTGTACCCAGGAGGACCCCACGCCTCAGACCCCCATCACCTCCATGCTCTTTAGACCGCCTGAGGCCTCCTAAAGAAACAAGAACAGGGCAGCTCTTGTTCTGTCTTTGGAGGCAACCACCTTCAATGTCTGAGCGACAGGAAATGTCTACTGACAAGGGGAAGCCAAAGACTGAGTAAGCAAGACCG
This sequence comes from Plecturocebus donacophilus, assembly GCA_004027715.1. NCBI lineage: Eukaryota > Metazoa > Chordata > Mammalia > Primates > Pitheciidae > Plecturocebus > Plecturocebus donacophilus. The sequence goes on along the minus strand of PVKP010004127.1, from coordinate 60,119 downwards.
GAGGCTACTCCAGGAGTTGACCTTGAGGGGCAGTGATTACTCTGGACCAAGGCCACTAACTGGGGACATCTCTGAATATGTGAGAGCTCAGGAGGGGGCAGTTCAATTTATTTGTATACAAGAGGGGCAGAGGGCAGTGGGAGTGCATGCTGTGAACCAAGTAGCAGGTGGAGGGTGGGCCCTGCAGAGAGCTCCCTGCTCCCAGCATGTTCTACAGAGAAACCAGGCTGGGAGTGGTGCTGCTAGGAGAGCGAGGGCTCTGCTCCCTGGGCAGCTGGTCTACCACGCCACCTGCCGATGATCGCACACCCTTTAGCAGCCAGGCCTGAGACTAATGGTCGTGGCCCTGGGTGTCAGACCCTGTGTCCATAAAAAACATTTTCACTGGGTTGTGAGGGAGGTGGCAATGGGGCCGGCTGGATCATACCATACCTGCAGGCATAGTCCTTGCAAAGACAAAGTTGGAGGCACTGCAACCCAGCCTCTCAGCCTCGTGGTTGCAGCTATGGATATCGATGCGGTACAGTGTGAAAGGCCGAAGGTTAGAAATGACAGTTCTCTCCCTGTTATCCACTCTGCTCTCAAAGAAAGGGTACTCCGTCTCGAGCTCGTCCAGGTCTGTGATGTTGTAGGTGTCCACGGCCGTGGTGTTCCTGCTTCGGCTGGACGTGCTGCTGTTGGCCACCTGGATGACATCTCTCCGCTTCCTGTCAGGTCTGCAAGGAAGAGAGAAATGTGGCTTTTAAGTGGTTTTACCCCTTTCGTCTTTTCTACAACTTGAGTAAGGGTAACAGCAGCATCTTAACCATGGAATAAAGGGAGCTCTTCAGCCCCCTTCGATAAGAACTCATGAATAACACAGGGATGTCCTTCCTCATTATCTTGCTTTCTCTACTCTGCAAGCGTCAGAATGGGCACACAAACTCTTGCCCCCAACCCCTGGCTCTCAGAGTGGATCTTTGATTCTACCTAGAGGCAAACAGTGTCACCACTACGCTTGGCTGGGCAATCCTGGCTGTGTCATCAGAACATTCAGGCCATCTGGTCACAGATCTTATGGTTAAGCATTAAAGGTGACAAACCTACCAGGTGCACTAAGATGTGTTAGGGCAGGAGGGAAGAGGTGAGGTGGTGTGGCACAGGGCCCAGAGACCTGGCACAGAGGGATGTGAAAACCTCTGGTGGTGGCTCCTTGGATCTGCCTGACTGTGGAAATAAAGATGCCTGGAGTCCAGCAGCAAGCAGCTCCATGGACCCCAGGGCTCTTCTCTGGGGTTCCTGCTGCAGGCCCACCCCAACCCCGATCTGCACTTGCTATACTCCGTGGGTCCCTGGAGCCCAGCCAGGCCTCCTCCCACTCAGCAGTGAGCACCTGTGGCCTCACCAAGGTCCTGCCCATGAGAGGGCAGAGTCTTGGTCATGGATTTGAGTGGGGCCGAGAACTGAAAAGCAAAAGGGAGTGTGTAAAATCATCACCAAAAAAAAAAAAAAAAAAACAAAAAAAAAAAACCATTCACACCCAAAAGGGCAGATGAGGTATGAGGATGCAACCGTCCAATTGCTGCTTTGGTCAAATATGAAAAAATGGGCTTTGTGCCTCCCCCTAGAAACCTTCAAACAGAATCCTCATGTTTACAGGAACCACCAAAAATAAACAGAATATGAGAGGGGTCCCCAGATGGAGAAAGGGCAACCCTCAGGTCAGCCAGGGACCAACAGCAGGAAAACGGGGCTAAGGCCTTCGGCTGGGGTCACTGGTCTTAGGAAGAGGCAAAAGGCAGGGAGCAAATGGGATGAACTCTATTTGTCCAGGGAAATACGGGAGAGGGCCCAGAACATGAGAAGCTCATCAGTGCCACGGAGGGAGAGCAGCAGCAGCAGAGAGGGAAAGCTCACCCAGGGAACGGAGCAACCCAGAAGCCACTTACAGGTTCAGCTAACACTCGGCAGGCTTCTGGCTGGTCCTTAGGCCAGAACCTGGAAGGGGAGAGCAGGGTGCTTGGGGAAAGGGCTTCTGGCTCCCCAGTCTTTTCAGCCCATGGATTCCCCTGAGGAAAACATGGTCCTTCTCTGTGTAGTGGCACACGGGGGTCCCACCAAAGGCATAAACTGCCCAGCATAGATATGCTCATTCCAACAGGCAGAAAACCACAAGGTCAGGGCATGTACATTTGCTTTCACAATACTGGGGGAGGAAGGGTAAGGACATGAGACTGATAATCCACAATCCTCACACACTGCAAACCAACCAACCAGCTAACCAAGCATTCCTGGAAGGGAAAAACACAAGAAACCACATTTACTGCCAGGGACACCTTTGTCAACACATCATCAACAAATTTCCTGTCCTCCCTTCAAAACCAACACAACATACACTTGTGTCTGTCAGAAGTTGCTTAGGTTTGATGCACTGCAAAATAATTCTGTGCCAAAACCCCTCTCCCAGCCCAGCCCACCCCCATTTAACTGGGATGACATCATTACGTCTACTCAGTAGTTTACGTGTTTATCAACACCACACTTTAGGGATTGCATAGCTCTCAATCTTGACAACAAGGCAGCAACTAGGGGAGGGAGGTGACACAGAACATTACCTGGAAGGCAGGAAGGGAAAGCACAATGGCCCATCCATCGCTTTTTGGTAAACATTTCCAAATCATGAGCCCAACAGCAAACATTACTGCCAACGTTCCCTACTCCACCCCATGATACAACCTAGCCCTACTGGAAAACCTTTTACTTTCCAACAGCTGTCAACATTTTAGCTAGTTAAACCAAACTATGTGATTAACAAAACAAAGACAGCAGTCAAAGGAAGGCATTTACCACCAAATATTGACGTCAGAAACTAATTTTAAAAACTCTAGCTTTCACTCTACCTCAAAACATACAGGATATTCTGGACAATGTATAAGGAACTAAATCTGACTTAACTGGTTTTGTCCCACAAACACATTGTTCTTAGAATGAACTGAAAAAAATCAATCCTGCTTTTGGACAATTCAGTTGTAACACAGAAAGACAGCGTTTATGATTCAGTCATTCTGTCAGCTGGACACTCCTTTACCTGATCTCTGCCAGAACTCAGCAGGAGGCAAAAAACAAACATGAGCTTCTTATAAATTATGGCCTCTCACCATGGACAAAGTATTGTCTTTATATACATCCATGAAAAGAGAGAATCACAAGTTGGACTTGTCTTAGGAGAGAAAGTAAGGAGTGGGGGGGGGGACAGATAAACACACTTATCAGGTGGAATAGCGGAAACTTGTTTTGAACCCAACAACACGAACGCTGTGCACTAATAATCAGTGTAGATCACAGTTCTGCCTTCACAACTCTTCATCTTGTGCTCCACATCTGATGAGGAAAAAAACACATCTTGCCTTGTAACTACAACTGAAAGCAAGGGGCCTTTCAGCAAAATCTTTCCAAATCCTTAACTCAGAACCCGAACCTCCCGCTGGTTGGTGGAACAAGACAGCAATGTAACCAATGGCCTTTGACAGAGAAAAGCAAACTTCCTGCCCAGCCTGCTTGGGACACTCTAAATCCATCCTCCCGTGTGACAGGCGGCAGGAGCTGCCACGCACTGGGCCTCTGCTGGTCTGGGTGGAAAGAACCACGGGGGGAAGCAATGCAATGGAGAAGAGGAGGGAAAGAGAGTTGGTGCGTGGGAATGAGGACCAGGTCCCAAATCAATTCTTAATTAATTAGGATGTTGAAGAGGTCACCAAACCTCATTGAGTTGCAGTTTCCAAACCTCTTTGCAATCTTTCTAGTCCTCACACTTTCTGCTTTCTAGGAACCACCAGTGATACATGGATTTCCTGGATAAGAAAACAACCCTGGGCACTGAACCTCAAGGCTCACTCAAAGCCCTACCACCTATCAGTGGGCAGAAGACGCCCCCAGTGGGACAGGCGGGGGCGGGGGCCATGTGGGGCTCGCAGGCCCTTCTCGAAGCTCTGGTGGTTTTAACTTCAAGAGAGAAGGGGAGGGGAAGAAAGCCACCAGGCAATGAAGAGGTTCACTCTCAAAAGGAAATAGTGCCTCCAGTTCTAACTGGTCTTTATTTCCCACTTTACTGATTTCTCGAAGTGAGATAGCTATTTCAACCATTTTGCAAAGATCAAAAAGGTCATTTGGCAGGAAAAAAAATCACTTTACAAACTATTTGTTGTTATAGCCTAAGGATGCCTTAAAGAGTGGAGTCACTGTGGAATAAACAGCCACTACAGGCTCCTCTCAGGGTCGGGGACAGTGAGGGGAAGAGAACGTGCTGGGTGGGGTACCGGCAGTGGGGCATCGTGGGGCCGCGATAGGTGGCTCATGGGTACCAAGCTGATCTAATCCATCTCCTCACAGTCTAGTTTTCAGGCATGAGGTCGTTTATGAAATCTGCACTATCTTTCAGGAAGAGGGGCCACGGGACCCCACTGAGCTTCCATCTCCTTTTCCAGGCACTACTGGGCTAATCCTTTTTTGAATGGAAAAAAAAATTGTTCAATATTTTTTATTCTGTTAAAATAAAATTTTGAAACAAAATAAAATATACGTAAGATAGCCGGGTATGGTGATAATCCCAGCACTTTGGGAGGCCGAGGCAGGTGGATCACGAGGTCAGGAGTTCAAGACCAGCCTAGCTAAGATGGTGAAACCTCATCTCTACTAAAAATACAAAAACTAGCTGGGCATGGTGACACACGCTTGTAATCCCAGCTAATCGGGAGGCTGAGGCAGAGAACTGCTTGAACCTGGGAGGTGGAAGTTGCAGTCAGCCAAGATCGCGCCACTGCACTCTAGCCTGGGTGACAGAGTGAGAATCCATCTCAAAAAAATACATATATATGTAAGATAAAATTTTGCTATTTTAATCATTTTAAAGGTACAATTCAGTGGCATTAATTCCATTCACAATATGGTACAACTATCATCATTATCTATTTCCAAAAATATTTTCATCACCTCAAATAGAAGATCTATCCATTATGGAATAATTCCCACTCCCCTCCCCACTGTATTCTCATTCCCTGGTAAACTCGAATCTACTTTCTGTCACCATACATTTGCCCCTTCCATATGTTTCACACAACAAAAAATCGGACACTATTTGTCCTTTTGTGTCTGGGCCTTGTTTCACTTGGCATGGTGTCTTCAAGGTTCATCCATGCTGTAACATGGATCCAAATTTCCTCCCTTTTTATGGCTGACTAATATTCCACTGTATGCTTAGAGCCCATTTTGCTGAGCCGCTCATCTGCTGATGTGAGCTGGGTTGTTTCTAGATCTGGCTCCTGTGAGCAGCCCTGCTATGAACACTTGTTTTCCTCTGCTTCTGTCCCCACTCCACAGAAACCAAGACCACAGCAGAGGAACAGAGTCCCTGGGGCAGGGGCCGCGTTGCTCTGAAAGGCAGAGTAGCCACGGAATAAACAGCCACTGCAGGCTGTCTCCCTACACTGCTTCCCAAACCTACTTGGAAAGGATGCCTGTGGCGCCTGGTTATGTTTTGAAGTCAGGCTCCTTCCAACACAGACTCTGATTATTTTCCCTCTTGCTTCACTCCTCCTCTGTCAGGCTGACAGAGGCAGCTGAGAGAACTGGGAAGGGAAGAGATGGGCCCAAATCCCAGCTTTTCCTCTCACCAGGCAGTGGATCTCGGTACTCTGAGTTTCCCCTCCCTGCCTCTACCACAGGGTGCCCACCTGCTCTCTGTGGGGGCTGGGGCTGAGGCAGCTGCACCTGTCACATGGGCGGCCCCAGCAACCTGAGCACTGGTCCCGTTCCCTTCGGGGCTGACAACTTCTGCAGGGACTCACTTCCCTGAACCTGTCATCTTCTGTGGCTCCCTCTCAATGGCTACTGTGCTGTGCCCCCCAGCTGCTGACTTACACACTACCTGGTGGGGAGAAAGGCAACAGAACCTGGCTGAGCAGCGGCTTCTGCCAACGGAAATTTCACGTGAGCTCGGTACCTGGGCACGAAGATGGAGTTGTGCAGGAAATTCTCAAAGACCTTGCGGTACTCGGCCTCCTCCTTCTCCGCCTGCTTCTCGGCTTCGGTTTTGGGGCAGGCACAGCAAGGCCCTTTCTCTGTGCCACACACCTCAGTCTTGGGGTTCTCTGTGACCTCCTCAACGTCAATGGAGCCGCCAGCATACTTCCTGATGGGGATTTTGTCTTCTCGGAAAAGAAAAGCCAAAACAAGAGTGGGATGAAAGCCGTTGCACATGCTTGTGAGGAAAAATCATAGTGCTCAGCACCTTTCATCAAGAAGACAGCTGGTCTCGGCTGGGCGCGGTGGCTCATGCCTGTAATCCCAGCACTTTGGGAGGCCAAGGCGGGTGGACCACCTGAGGTCAGGAGTTCGAGACCAGCCTGGGCAACATGGTGAAAACCCTGTCTCTACTAAAAATACAAAGATTAGCCGGGCATGGTGGTGCATGTGTAATCCCAGCTACTCCGAAGGCCAAGGAATGAGAATTGCTTGAACACAGGAGGCGGAGGTTGCAGTGAGCTGAGATCATGCCACTGCACTCCAGCCTGGGAAACAGAGTGAGACTCTGTCTCAAAAAAAAAAAAAAGGTAGCTGGTCTCCAACGGAGGACTACACTGTTACCTGATACATGTAATATTAGGGCTCAGGTACATTCAAACCCCGGGAAGGGACAGTCACGCCCTCGGTCCAGGCCGCTGCTGCACCTACCTTTGGAGCAGTAATTGTGCCGGTAAAGGTAGCTGTCCTGAGGCTGCTGCTGCCAGCGCACGATGTAGTAACTCAGGTTGCCGTTGGGCAGAGAAGGAGGGTTCCACTTCACGATTAACTGAGAAGAGGAGTTCGATGCTGAAAGCACGTCCAGGGGAATGGAAGGAACTGCAAAGGGGAACAAAGAACATTCCAGAAAATGAAATGAACTTAAGATTCAGGCTATTAGGTACTCTGTGCAAGCCACCACCAGGAAATGGCAAGTTTGACCTGGATAAAAAATAACAACGAACAATGGAATACAAAGTGAAAAGTGAACCTTATTTCGAAATAGTACTACTTTAAATGCCAGCATTTCCCTTTATAATCTATTTCCTCAGGTAATCTCTGTGGAAACAAACATTACTAAGTTGTAAATGGAAAAAGGCTGTGGGGGCACAAGCAGGGTTATAAGAGACAATGTGCAAATCAACAGCTAATTCAAACACCTGGTATGTCTCATTTATTATCGCTGCCATTCTCCACAGCGCTGAACTCCAACAGTTTCGACAACTGGTAAAATAGACTGACTTGGATTTCATCTGAGATTTTGAACCTCTGACCAAAATGTCACGAAGCCGAAAGGAAAAAGGGGAGTGGAAAGGGGGCCGGAGAGCCTGTGCATATGAAGGAGTGTGTATGCCCATGTCCCAGCTCTGTGTAAGAGGGATGGGGGGTGAGGCAATGCAAAGAACACAGAGTCCACCATTTCCACACACATCCTTCAGTACGCTGACCGAGGCATGACTCTGAAAAGCAGTCTAAAACTGCAAATGCATGGAAGCCTCATTTCAAGCAAAGGACTCTGTCACCAGCAGAATGAATGCTGATTACAGGCAGAGCACAGTTATCTGATCAAGCTTTAGTTATGCTGACCCCTGAACCCAAACCCAGAGCTGATGTGTGCATAGGGGTCAAATGCATCCTAGGACCATGGAAATCATGTCTTTATTGGGTTCACAAAAAAGTATCAATGTGGACGGCTTTTCCAAAGCGCAGGACACACATTCGCTGGATACCACTTAAGCAACATGTTCACCTAAGCCATTTTTAAAACTTGAGGGCGCTCCAGGCTCTACAATACACACAAGGTTCTGAACATCTTCAAGGGATGCTACTTTGGAAGAAGGTTATGACTAATACTAGCGTTTTCAAAGGAAACATAACCACTTAATGCTCAGCCACTTTAGGCTTCATAACATAAGGACTTCAAAAACAAACAGCTCATTCCTAGATGCATTCTTATGATAGGTGTCATAGAAAACGCAGCGGCAGAAGACCAAGTGCTCTGCGTGTGAGGACAGGGGAAAAAAACGTAGTAAATGGACTCATTTGTACAGTACCTGGTTTCCATCTTTGCGGAAAGGAAACAGGTTTCTTGAGAATCTGTCACAATAAGCAGAGATTCCTGTTTCCCAAACGCTACAGTGAACTGCTGGGCAGGGTTACTTCCACATTTTAAGATGAAAAACTTACTCTGTTGCATTGAGCCTCTGCTACACCAACCCACACCCAGGATCAGAAGCCTGTGCCAAATTTATCTTTATAAGCACGTTTACCCAGTGACATTACTGTGGTCACGCACTGGATCATGGAAATGGGGTAGGAGGGGAGGAAGCAGCAGGTGTGCACAGCAAAAGGTTCTCCCTGCCAGCATTTTCTCCTCACCTCCTCTCTGCCATTTAAATTCATTTTGTGCTAGCTTGTGAGTATTTAAAAGCACCTTACTCACTAAAATAATGGCTATTATCAAAAAATGTTTCAGTGCTATGGACTGAATGTCTGTGTCCCACCCCAAAATTCACATGTCGAAATCCTAACCCCTAAGATGATGGGATTAGGAGGTGTGGCCTTTGGGAGGGGACTGTGTCATGGTGGTGAAGCCCTCATGAATGGAATCTAGGCCCTTCTATGACAGGCCCTGAAGAGTGCTCAGGCATTTCCACCACCATGCAATGACACAATGAAAAGACGGCCATGTATGACAGGGAGTGGGCCCTCACCAGACATCAAATCGGCCAGCGCCTTCATCTTGCACTCTGAGACTTCCGAAACTGTGACAAATACATTTCTATTGTTTGTAAGCCACTCGGACTATGCTGTTTTTTGTGACATAAGCTCCAATGGACTAAAACAATCAGGGTCTTTAAACCTAAAGTGCATTTTCCTACTTCCGAACTAGTTTTTATATACTTGAAAAACATTTATGTTTGCTTTTATTGTTTCCAGATCTTGAGTTGAGAAATGAGGTGGTTTAGAATCTCAAGGCAGAGGAGGAAGGAGGAACATCTTCATCAGTGAAAACTTTGAATATCCACAACATACTATATCTGCCATCTTTCAACTTTTGTTGACCTCCTTGGCACTCTACAGCCTCCACAATGACAATGGAAAACCAATGAGCTACATGCAGTAAGTCGAACACAGATCAGCATGATTTCAGTTCCTGGAGACTAGAACATCAAAATAGACAAGAAAGAAGGGCAGCCGGAGATGACTGTTTCCTAGCTGGGCCTTCCAATGAAACCAGCCCAGCACCCTGGAGGACCTGGGCTCACAGGCACAGAGCAGGAGAGAGATGATGGAAGACGGTACCAAGGCTAGAAAATGGCACGAAGAGCCTAACATGTTAGAAGTGGAGAAATGGGCCAGGCACGGTGGCTCATGCCTGTAATCCCAGCACTTTGGGAGGTCGAGGTGAGCAGATCACCTGAGGTCAGGAGTTCGAGATCAGCCTGTCCAACATGGTGAAACCTCATCTCTACTAAAAATACAAAAAATGAGTCGAGTGTGGTGGCAGGCGCCTGTAGTCCCAGTTACTCTGGAGGCTGAGGCAGGAGAATCACTTGAACTCAGGAGGCAGAGGTTGCAGTAATCCAGGATCGCACCACTGCACTCCAGCCTAGGAAACAGAGACTCCATCTCAAAAAAAAAAAAGAATGAATATAATACAGTATTACGTATTGACAAGAAAGACAACAGGCATAGCTCACTGCTAACCCTACAACAGCATCCTGTATAAGCAAGCCCAGTGAGCTTGTGAAGAAGCGTGGATGCTGAGGGCTTGTCTGGGCATGGATACCTGAAGCATTGGTGCGAATGTACAAGATCTCACTCTTGGCCCCACGGATATGGTCGTTCTCCACCATGGTGAGGGTTACAGCCTTGACGTAAACGGCGTACTGAGTCCAGGGCTTCAGCCCCTGCAGTATGACGCCAGGCTCCACGTCCTTGTTCTGGGGGAGGTCCACATCCACCATGGTCCAGCTGTTGGAGCCACAGGCGTCCTGCCCATCATACTCCGTGACATTCTTAAAGGGTCTGAAAGACAATCAAGTTCAGAGAAGGTTCGGGGTCTGACATTCAAATGCTCAAAAACCTTCCCCAGAGGCCCAGCATGTCACACTCTCTATAATGGGAGATTTAAAGAAACAAACAATCAATTAGACTTTGATAGAAGAAGAAAAGGAAACGACTGAACTCTGGGCTTCCCCAGTCGTGCACTACAGACTTGAATACTCTGTCTCAGGAAGAGCCAGTTCAACAGTTACTGGGTTTCACTAGTGACTGCTCCTTAAGAACATATGCAAATACTATTTTTCTCTCTTCTGACTGCAGCATTTTTTCATCATTAAGAAAAAACAAGCACAGTTAATGCAAATATCAGATACTGATAAAAGATAACTGTTGGAGAAAAAATTGACTTTCCTACAAACAGAAGTAGCTTCTAAAATTCAAATTGCTCATACACAATTCTGATGCTTAAGCATCTTATAATATTCAAATATTTAGTTTCCTGATTGCCTTAGAAACTAGCATCAAGTCCTTGGTGAAATTACTAGCTGACACTGCCAAAGCATTGGTGCGACTATCAAAGGGAATATAGTATTTTACACAGAGGCATGGTTGGGTAGATGTTTTATATTTATCAGATAAAAGGGCTGGGCAGCTGCTGGCCACTGGCCTCTGAAACAAACATTAACAAAACCCTACCTGCTATCATGAAGGGAGGTCACGAGGGGCTCCCCTAAGTACAAACCCTGAAAGCCTAGTAATCCTAATACCCCATTTCTCATCCATAGGACCCCAGCTCTGGCAGAAGAAAGAGTACAAGATGCTGTCATAAGGTGCCTCTGCTTTCTGCCACGTACCTGGCTTCCCAAGAGCAGAACTACGGGATTAAGATGGGACCCGGGTAAGGAAGATTGCTAAGTAGACCGGGGTAGCCACCTGGATACAGGAGGCAAAAGAAGGAAGAGGAAGAACAAAGAATGCTGCAGTCGGAAGGAATAAGCTTTGGCTGCTTAGGTGGGTGAATGTCATGTGTTTGCACAAGAAAAGCTCCCAACAGAGTCTGGGAGAAGTCACAAAAGCCTCAAGACATGAAGGCTGTTCTCTCTCCACTTTCCTTCACTTATTTGGAAGGCTCATGACCTGGAGCGGAGGGCCTCAGCTTGAGAGAGGCGCGCGCACACACACACACACACACACACACACACACACACACACACACAGAGACAGAGAGAGAGAGACAGACAGAGAGAGAGAGACAGACAGAGAGAGAGAGAGAGACAGAGAGAGAGAGAGACAGAGACAGAGACAGAGACAGAGACAGGAATAAAATAATACAGCCATGGGTCACCTCAAGAGAGCCATGTGACTTCAGGGTGTTCCTAGAGTAGGGCCAGTGGGTAAGGAGGCTGAAACAATATTTCAGTGAAGTCCCCCATCATCGATTATGAGTCTGGACTGAACTAATTCTGGAAAAAAACAAGCTTTCCCTGCTTTGGGTTTATTTTATTCAAACATCTCTAATCACTTACTAAAGAATGACAGACCCCAAAGCTAACACTTTCCCATTTGTGGCTGTCACTGGCTGTGACTCATATCACAGGGACAGCCCAGGAGGGCGAATGAGATGAAGTGGGGATGCTTGGCGTGGCTCTTCCTGGGTACCCTGCTGACGCCCCGCATTCAGCCAACCCATACAAAGACCAAAAGACTAGCCTCTCCCACTTGCAGCCCTGTCAACAGAATGGCATCAGCCAAAGCAGAAACTCACGCTTCCTTGTAGAAAACGGTGAAGCTGATGAGATCCCTGTAGTCGGGGGGCCGGTACCGGTGCCAGGTTATGATGACGCGATTCTTCGATGTGGTGGTGGAGGTGAAATGCAGGACGTCACTTTCACCTGGAGCACACAGGACATCCGTGAGTGACAGAGATTTATGTGTCTCTGAAAAGCACCTGTCTCGCTCAGCACTACTTCCCCCTTCCCCAAAGCTGGTTATATGTGCTAACTTCCCTTCTGGACTTCGTAGGTGGCTTTCTCGTTTTCCACTAAGAACTCATACATTTCACTACGCAGAGCTCCCAGGGTCCCATTCTTTGTTTTGGGTCAATCAGTTGCACTGGCTACTTGCCCAGGGCCCTGGACATGAACCTGGGTTTCCTAACCTGAAAACAGAGAGTGACTCAGTGAACGAGGTGAACTTATCTTTCTTTTCCATCCCTAAGATCATGGCTACGAAGAGGGCCTGGTAGAGTGAGGGTGAACCTTTAGGCTGCCCTGAATCTTCTCACAGAGATGATGGCACCTGTTCCGCAGCTAAGGGTATGTGCCTGCTCCTGTACAACCAGTAAAGACAAGGAAGAGACCACAGGTGTACCACAGAAAGGAACTTTTCTTGGTCTAAACTTGGTATCAAACTGGAAAGACACAGGAACTCCCGTGAGGCCTCCAGCGAAGGCTGACAAACAACAGGGCGGGGGGGCACCAGTGGGGCCTGGATTAAGCATTGACAAAAAGATTTCACTTGGACAAGCCTAATGTGCTCTATGGGAAATAGACCTGGCTGGCAAGTATGGCAGGGAAGCTGTACCAAGCCCCTCTCTTATTCCTTGAACCAAATTCAAACTATGATAAGGACCAGGAAAAGACTGATGACTGCCTACCCTCGTGGAGACCCAAAGCTCTCTGACGAGCTGTCCTTTTGCCACCATATCTGCCTGAATCCCACTACACACTCAAGAGGTGAAGCAGAGAGTCTGAAGACAGGAAAAGAGCTAAGAAGTCTTCATGGCAAAATGTGCGCCACTGAGATTGGAAAATGTCACAGTTCCTGCCGAAGCGTTATTTCGAGAGGAAACCATGATTTTGCTTTCAAAAGAAAATAAATGGCTACTGTATTTATGACTTGACAGGTCAGACTGGCTAACTTGAAGGAGAAAAGCCCTCTAAAATGCTCTCACATGTCTGCTTTTACTATGGTCAGAACAGGGGGCAAGGCAGGGGCTTTGCAGGGACAGAGTGGGCAGGGGGAGGGAGGCGGTGCTGGCCGTAAGCCTGCTGTCCAGCCCTGGGCCAGCGTGCTTCCCTCTAAGATCCCCCAAAGCAACAAATGTCACCATTTGTTGGTAAATCCAGACACCAGCAAAACAGGCCAAAGCCAAACACACATCAGTTCCAATTTGCCTTCCTGCATGTGTGTCTGTGCGCACACACGCACCAATCACCCTTCCATCATACAAATTACATTTTTTCTAATATTTTTCCCTTATTAAAAGCCAAAGGTGAAGAGATGATTTACTTTTATAACCCTATCCAACCAAAGAGCCGCACCATGCTCAGCAGTCGCATTCTACACAGGGTTAGATCAGAAACACATGCACTGCCGTATCTCTGGTAGACCTTCAAGTTTTATAACCAGTACAAGGCTATACTTCTATTGTTCTAAATTTAAAAAGCATTGTCGACTCAGGGATGCACACTTGCTCCGTCTTTTTCACGTCGGAGTGGGAGAAAAGAGGCGGCTGCGTGTAAGGGACAGGATACCTGTGGCCCACAGGGGCTCAGCGTCCCCTACATCCCACAGGCCTGGATTTTCCTTCTGTGGAAGGGGGAAGAGAGAGTGCACAGGGCTGGAGCACACTGGCTCTTCCCTGAAAAATAACTGGACACAGTGGCTCACGCCTGTAATCCCAGCACTTTGGGAGCCGAGGCAGGCAGGTCTCCCTGAGGTCAGGAGTTTGAGACCAGCCTGGCCAACATGGTAAAACCCTGTCTCTACTAAAAATACAAAAATTAGCTGGGCATGGTGGCGGGTGTCTGTAATCCCAGTTACTCAGGAGGCTGAGGCATGAGAATCACTTGAACCCAGGAGTTGGAGGTTACAGTGAGCCAGGATCATGCCATTGCTCCCCAGCCTGGGTGAAACAGCAAGACTCCATTTCAAAAAAATAAAGAGAAATAATCTAACCGTGCACCTGTGTATAAAAGGACATTTAACCATGCATTCTGTAAGCAGCCCTTCACAGTTTGAGAACCTACTTATATGTGTTTAACACACTTGCACAGATGCACAGAATTTATAAACATGAACACATCATGTATCTGCCCACTACTGATTCTGAAGACATGTAAGTAGGAGCAAAGTGCTAGTTAAGGTGATCCAGTGGTCCCCCAAGTGAAACACGGAGGGGCCACAGAGGAAAGCTGCTGTCACACAGGGAGGAGGGCCCGCTGCAATCATGATGGTGGGGCCCACGGTGTTTTGGATGCTGTCACTCACAGGAGGCTCTCTCTCCATTGTTCCTGGTGTTTATGTCCCCTTTGTTTTGGCGCCCTTTAGTCCCCGTCACTTCTTCCATGCGGTAAATTTCGGAAACACATAATTTGGGATTGAAAGCAAAGTACATCTTCCCCGAACGGATGGTCAGGTTGTGGTGGTCCCAGTCCCATAGTTGCTGCAAGTTCTGGTTGTCAAGGACATAGAAGGAGTAATTCCTAGAAGCACAGAAATCAATGTTAGTGCACCTACCCTTGGCCACAGTCCGCTCTAGCCTGCTGGCCACATAACACAGGTCCTCTTTGCCACCTGCTCCACGATGCATTTCCTTTGCCAATAAGAGGTTTGGTTATTAACACTATAGGAGAACAGATAATCGCTGTTAACAATGGCAACAGCATGATTCAAGGACAACTTATGGAAATCGGTAAGACACTAATTAATTTTATGACCTCTATTACCATCAAAGAATGCTCTTGTACCAGAGGATGTTGCTAGAATCATTCCCTAGAAATGCCTTTGGTTATTTTTTTCAGCCAAGTATGCACAACGTGCTTGACAGCAGTGCATGGGAGGACAGATATGCTCTGCTTCCCAACCGGAACAGCTTACACATTTGCTGTAAAGTCTCCCATTATCCATGGAAGCAAATCCTGCCCAGGCCCAATCAGCAGCTTGATGGGATAGGAGACAGCATGTGACAGGGAGACAGGCTTGTGGGGGGTCAACCCTGGGCCTTCTCCCTCCTCCCGATTAATCTTTCATTCTGAGGAGCCCCAGCTCCAGTCCCTGGAGAAGGTGCAGGGGAGGAGGAACAGCTGCCAATGGGCAGTGCCCTCGGCCCTCCCGTGCAGGCAAGAGGACTCGGTGTCCAACACAGTGGTTCTCCAAGTTCAATGTGCACAAAGCTTGTTTGCAAAGTGCTGGGTCCCACCCCCAGGGCTTCTGATTCAGCTGGGGTAGGCTGAGAATCTGCATTTATCACAAATGCCAGGTGGTGCTGACCCCTGCTGTGGTCCCTGGACCACACGTGGAGAACCACTAATCTAGGAGAGGCTGAGTTCCAGTGAGGTGCTGCAGGCCCAAAGCCCACCAAACCAGACATGGCTTCTGCCCCAGAGGGTGTGCACACAAGCAGCAGATCCAACCAGCACGGGAAGCAGTTCTATGTGGCTTCCCAGGTGGCAGAAGCCCATCCCTGGGGCGGCAAGAAAGCAGACAGCTACAGCTTGGGTCTGGAGAAAGATCCCTGCAGTGAGCCTTTCTCTCTGGCTTCCCCAGGAAGCCAGCAGACAGTGCCAGGGCGGACATTCTGAGTCCTCTGTGCTGATGAGCCTGATCCCCATGGACCATGAATTCTTCCTCTCCTCTTCCTGCTCCACTTCTTACTAAGTTTAGGCATCAGTGCAGTACTTTGAGCGATTGCTAAGATTCACTAACAGATCTAATGCATAAACACACAAAGGAAAACAGACCCCAGCCCTCCCTGCAGAGCCAGGACAAAACAGAACCCCTAAGCCTTCCTCTGCCTTGGAGGCTGTGTCTATTGGGGATCTCTCTGTATCTGGTGAGGGTCTTCATTTACACCCAAACCAGGACCTCTAACCAGGTGGTCAATCCTCAGCCTGACCCTCATTTAGAGTGAAGCACGCCATGGCTGCAATCCTGCCAAGCAGCCCTGTGACATTTTCCTGAACATTCACAAAGGGAGGTCAGTCCAGGAGGGAGTTCAGAGACTCCCAAAATCTCCTTGTTGGTGAGAAACCTCTGGGCTGCCGGTAAGGATCAATTAATCAGGCCAAACTTCCATCTATAACCAGAACGAGGCCTCTTTTAGTAAACTAACTTCACTAGCAGGGAACAGAACCACACTGAAAATACCTTCTGAACAAAACATTGTTCTCCCCATGGGAGGAAGCATGAATTATAAATCAGGAATTTGACAAATGAATGGCAAGCATACTGAAATTCTGTGTATTTGATTAATCACTTTGAAAAGCAAGATTATCTTTTTACAGTAAACACAAACATTTTTTACAATCACTGAAGAGGCTGCGAGCCAGGATACCAATATCAATAAAACCCAGGCATCATGGAGCCTGTGGAAGCTAAAGAAAAATAAAAATAAAACCCTTGTCAAAATAATCATCAAGCCATTCATGAGCTGCCTGTCAATACCACGCTTGTTTTTGCTTGTTTTTCCAGCCGCAGCTTGGGGCCAGGCTCCCCGCTAAATTCCTTCCATGATTAGGTGAGAATTAAGAGACGGTAAAAGGCAGAGACCTGTCTGCACATCTTCAAAATATACATACACTAAAGTTATCATTGTTTCCTAAAGGAAATGACTACTTAGGTAAATTACTCAGTAAATGTGATTTCCTAATTGTTTCCAAGCTTATTGCCTTTACATTCAAGGAATACTCTTAAAGTTTTTTTTTCTTTGTTTTTTGAGACATGGTCTCATTCTGTCACCCAGGCTGGAGTGCAGTAGCGCAATGACAGATCACTGAAGCCTCGACCTCCCAGGCTCAAGCTACCCTCCTACCTCAGCCTCCCAAGTAGCTGGGACCACAGGTATGTTCCCATCATGCTCAATTAATGTTTTTGCTTTTCTGTTTTTGGTTTTTTTAAGAGATGGGATCTCACTATGTTGCCCTGGTTGGTCTCGAACTCCTGGACTCAAGCAATCCCTTGCCTGTTTTCCAAAGTGCTGTGATTATAGTTGTGAGCCATCGTGCCTGAGCAGTTATTTTTCTTTAGCTTCCATATGCTCTATGATATCCAGATTTTATTGATATTGGTATCCTCATTCTCAGCCTTCACTATGTTGTAAAAAACAAAAATCAAACAAAAAAGTTTGTTTCTACACTTGGGTAGGCCCTGTTTCCCAATCTGTAGCCCACATAGGATGGGAGCAGTTGGTTATCTTCCTGAGGGCATCTCTATGTTATCTGTATAGCTATCTGAAGACAGCCCTAGGTACAGGGTTCAGAGCATTCCATCTGGGAACCCAAAGGTCAGGTCTGAGCCTCATCTCCAGCACTTACTGAGGAACAACTCTGGGCAAAGATTGATTCATCTCTCCCAGGCTGGAGTCTCTCATCTGCAAACTGGGGATGTCTTCCCTGCTTTTCTGGCCCTGAGGCCACATGGAAGAATTGGATGGGCTAAACATAAAAGGATACCATGAGCTTTTAATCACCCCACAAAAGTGCAGGATGACCTGTGCTACTCTCTGAAGTGAGAAAGTCCCCTGGAACAAAGTCTCAGAACAGAAAGGTCCTGTGCCTTGATAAATGGAGCTGAACCTGAGGTCTCCAGCCTACAGAGGTAGGAAGGGACAGTTTCCCTATTTTTAGTGCTTGCTGACATATTGAAAACAATTCTGCAATTAAACAACCACTCATTCCAGTTCCTTTCTCAGAGGAGAAAACTGCCTCTTCACGGCTGTCTCTAGGGGGCATCAGAACCCAGCACATGGGCTGTCGTCAGCAACAGAGCCATCTGCAACTGATAGAGTGGCCTTTGTTGCCTTTCTGCAGATGCTTCCATCAACCTATCTGCAAACAGGCTGGTTTATATCACATCCATTCTCCCCCGAATCCAACATTTACATCAACCTCAGGGGTTCACCAAGGGTGGGAATGTCTATCCAGGTGGAACCAGGCACCATACAGATACCCAGAAAATGTTTCCTCTTTGTTAGGTGTTTCTTAAAAATAGCTTTGCTTCTGAAGTATCATCTACCTATCAAAAATTCACCCATCATTCCATGAGCTTCAGTAAATTCACACAACTGTGCAACCATCAATACTACTCAGTTTCAGAACATTTCTATCACCCAAGACTTCCCTCATTCCCATTGATAGTCAGTCTCCACTTCTTCCCTGCAACCATCCCCGGTCTGTTTTCTGTCTCCACAGTTTTGCCTTTTCTGCAAATTACGTATTAATGAGTCATACAATACATAGCCTTTTGTGTCTGGATTTTTTATTTTCACTTAGCCTAATGTTTAGAGGTTCACCCATGTGTCATAGGTCACACCTTTTTATTGTTACACATGTCATACTTCATGCCTTTTTATTGTTGAGTAGTCAGTTGTCCTTTGTGCCACATATTGTTTATCCATTTATCTGTTTATCCATTCATCTGCTGATGAACATCTGAATGGTTTCCAGTGGGCCTTGTTTTTGGCCTGGGAGTTGTGGGAGGGCAGGCTATTATGAGTAATATTGCTACGAACATTCATACACAAGTCTTGTGTGGGCATGTCTTCATTTCTCTTAGGTAGATCCTGGAATTGCTGGGTCACAGGGTTGAGTGTATATTTTCAAAAGTCCCAGGGAAATGTCAGAGTGGCCATGTTTCAGCCTAACCTTAGAGCTCCAAGAAGGAATTCCAAAGCACTGTGTGTGTTGCAAAGTCAAGTGATAGGGGCCAAAGCAGGGCAACGCCTAAGTCGACCTGCAAATTTCAATTCTTTTAACTCATCACCCTCTGTCTACTTTTTCCTTCTTCTTTTCAAGGCAACAATCCTTGGTAGTACCAAAGAATATGAAATGTTAACTCCTTAGTTATCGGATGCCATCAGGAAACAAGGTTGTCCAAACAAGGGGATTTTCCAGATAGTGGAAATATTCTCTTATTCAAGAGCTTAAAAATTAGCTATTTTATAAAAATCATGTACATGTGGATTACAAAACCTGTTTCCTCTGTAAACAGCAGAGAGGCCTTGACTGTCTTAATGTCTAGGATCATTACTCTAGAAACACACCCCAGTGGTGTGTCCTTGAGGAAACCACAGCTATTGCTTTTGCAAGTGGGTTACAAAATCAGCTCACACTGAGTGCAATATAAAAGTAAACAGCCTCTGAGTGAGGAGTAAGAGCTCTACTCTAGGTAAAATGCTTGAATTTTCTGTTCTGGATGGCTCAAAAGACTTTTTGAGGGGGATCTCAGTGATATTTTGGAAAGCCAAGGTTGCCAGAGCTGAAGGATCTCTGTACCTTGAATTGTTCTGTTCTCCATCAAAAACAAAAGGCTACAGAACTTTCATCCTATTGAACCAAATGGAAACACTTATTTATGTTAACATTGACTATAAAAGATGTTCAAGAAGGCCAGGGATGGCAGCTCATGACTGTAATCCCAGCACTTTGGGAGGATGAAACGGGCAGATCACAAGGTTAGGAATGCAAGACCAGCCTGACCAATATGGTGAAACCCCGTCTCTACTAAAAATACAGAAATTAGCTGGGTGTGGTGGCACGCACCTGTAATCCCAGGTACTTGGGGAGGCTGAAGCAAGAGAATCGCTTGAACCCAGGAGGCAGAGGTTGCAGTGAGCCAAGATCGCACCACTACACTCCAGCCTGGGCAACAAGAGCTAAACTCTGTCTCAAAAAAAAAAAAGAGGTTCAAGAAAATAGTATGACAGATGTTACAACATGGGTGAACCTCTAAAACATTAGGCAGCAGTGTGAGGAGAAAATATTTAGGAAAAAAACCATCAAACTGCTTTGAGGTATGCACATGGGAAGAAATGAAGGGATAAAGCAGTGGTTACCAATCACTGCTGCCTGCTGAAGGGCCTAGGGATCTTTAGACGAGCACTGATGCCCAGATCCTAGCCCCAAACACTCCTATTGAAGTGGGGTCGGGGAGCCTCCTTGGACATCAGGATTTCTCAACTCCACCTCCACCCACACCCCTAATGATTCCATAATGTGTAGCAAAGTCTGGGAAACACTGGGATAAAAACTATCTTGGCTTAAACCAAAGCATACTGAAATTAAAACTGCAGACAGCTCTGCTAATGCTCCTCTATTCAAAAGCCTTGAATACATTCCATGGTCTACCTAAATTATAACCTTCTACACCTGGGTGCAAAACAGCTTAGGTAACTCTAGTGCCACCCACCTCTCCAGCATTAGTTGCCCAACAGGTCCCAGGATGCCCCAACTCATTGCCTTTGCACCTGCCACCCTACCTGAAATTGCCTTTCTTCACTTCAATCCTATGCCTTCCCCAAGCTTTTCCTGAAAGCCTTTGAGGCCCATCTCAAATGCCACCTCTTGTCAGAAGCCTGTCTGATCTTCTCAGTCAGCTATCTGGCTCTTCTTCATGCCTAGAGCACATTTCTTCCTTTTCCTTGTATCACTGTGCCAGTTCTGCTTTGCGCTGCTGAAGTTTATCTGTCTAGCGTATCCCATCCTTCTTTTTCTCCCTCTGAATATTCCCTCCTTGCAGAAGTGAGGGCAGCCAGTGAAGGAGCCAGACCTAACTCTCTCCCTGAGTCTAAGGAGAAATGAAGAGCTTAGTTGTTGCTACTGGTCACACCCGAAGCAAACAGAGCTCTTGAGGAGCTCATCATCATGAAGACGGGCTATACCTTTTTGGTCATGGGCCAGGAAGGCAGGGTGAGAGAAAACAGCTCCCATCAGGAGGTGAAAGGTTCTTAAGAGCCCTAACTCAAGAGAGAGCCTCCGAGAAGCAGCAGGCAGGAAGGGAAGGCTGGAGCCCACATCCTTGGGGCTGCTGGGCTACTGGGGAGCAGCAGCAGGGAAAACCCAAGGCTTACTTGCCCTTCACCTGCATCTAAAATGCTAACAGCAGGCCAGGGGCCCAAGCTTACCTGGGAAGCCTCCCAAACACCCGAGTGGAAAGCACGCATCCTTAAAAAGACTTTGCTGATACTTCAGGTTTTATGCAAGTTTCAGATAATGAGAAAGACATCACAAATATTTTTGCAAATACAAATCAGGCTTTAATTTCTAGCTACATTTAAGTGCACAACACTTAGTTGACACTCCATGAAAAGGTCATCACATAATAATTCCTAACAGAAATTAATTAAACTCTCCTCTCAGCATTCATCTCTATGTCTATCATTTGCTTAGTATGGGAAAAAAAAAAAGAAGGTATATCCTTAAGCAACAGGAATATCTGACAGCTTCTAATTATAGATACCCAGTAATCCAGAAACACAAACCTACTTAGTTAAAAAAAAAAAAAGCAGCGAAAAAAATTCATTTAAAAATTTAATACAACAAACATCATCATCACCTTAAAGTGGTAGCGCCTCAGCTTGCCAGGTAAGTGACTGAGAGGCTGGGGCTGGGTGCAGTGGCAACCTTCTTCAATTTGCAAAGAGAAAGAAGTTTTTCAAGGACTAGTGTTCCCAGTGGGGAGGACACTGTGCTTTTCAAGCATGGAATGAAGAGCTGCCACCTCTCGTTAGCTGTATCAGATGATGGAATTTTAAGAATTTAAGACTGACCAAGAGTTCGTCTGAGAAAAACAGGGAGGCTATAAAGAAACCCTTATGCAGTAACTTTATCCAGTTGGGGCAGATAAATCAGCGAGGACAACCTTTCCCATGACCTTCTCGCCTCAAATTATTTCCCCAAATTCTCTTTAGAATGAATTCACTCCTTAATTGGTAACTTCTTTTATTTCAAAGCATTTGCTTAAAGCCAGGCAAGAGCCGTATTTAAAATGGAGAGTTTCAGGAGAAGAGTCCATATGCAAAGGTACACAGGCTGGTGGCTGGAAAGCAACTGTGCATGCGATGAGCACTGGCTTCTATCCTCAGTGAAAAGCCCACGGTTATCTTAAAACCCCTATCACAAAGCGGGCCTGTCCCAAGGCAAAAATTCTATCAGTAGCGCAAATCCTATAAACTAATCAATACAAACAATCTTGTGAATCCAGATTTCTTTATAACAAAACGAACTGTCCATGCGCCTCCAATGCTCTCAGTTCAAGTACTTTAAAAGAGGGAGTAGCCGTGCGTAGTAGAGTACAGCATCCAGAGGCAGATGAGGGTCACGCGAACGATGATTTCACAGGGAGATGAGCACTCCAGACCGACTGCTGTCACCCTTGGCAGAAAAGCCCCAGGAGTACCCCCGTCTGCCATCTCACCGGTCACAGTCAGACACACGACCCTTGCCTGATGAGGCACAATCCAGTA
This sequence comes from Plecturocebus donacophilus, assembly GCA_004027715.1. NCBI lineage: Eukaryota > Metazoa > Chordata > Mammalia > Primates > Pitheciidae > Plecturocebus > Plecturocebus donacophilus. The sequence continues at coordinate 37,831 of PVKP010004127.1, read as the reverse complement.
AGGGTGGGAACCTCTCTGTTTTCCAAAACAGCTACCTTCTAAGAACAGAGAATCAGGACTCTACCCAAGACCCACTGGAGCAGCACGGGCAACACCGAAGCTTCTTCCTTTCTTCTATTTAACAAGGCAGGGAGGGCTCTTACCTCAGCAACACAATTTTACAAGCACGCTGCTTATTTTGTAATAGGAGAACATCCACTCATGAAATGTGGGGCACTTACCCTTCTAGCTGGTCCTCTCCTAAGATGAGGCGAAGGTTTTTTAGGAAGGACAAGGAGACCAAGGCATGGGAATGGCGGATCTTCACGTAGCCCGTCACCACCTCGATGAGCCCCATGAAGTTCTCCAGTTCTGAAGCAATGTTATCTACATTGAAAGGGGGTCGTGTCACTGCGAGCTCACTTGGTGTGAGGGTGACATACTCAGATTCTTACAAACACACGTGAGAACAATTCAATGGCAGGTGCCCCCTGAGATACTCAAGCTCCCAGCACAGGACTGGCCATTCCTGGACAAAAACAGCTTCCCTGGCTTGACTCTCAACAACCACTCCAGGAACAAGGCCTCCCAGGCAGGTGAAGCAAGTTTCTAGGAGGCTGGGGGACACTGCAGCTCCCAAGCTGATTAACAAAATGTAAAACCAGGCCGGGTACGGTGGCTCACCACTTGTAATCCCAGCACCTTGGGAGGCAAAGGCTGGCAAATCATGAGGTCAGGAGTTCAAGACCAGCCTGCCCAATATGGTGAAACCCTGTTTCTACTAAAAAATACAAAAATTAGCCAGGCGTGGTGGCACACACCTCTGGTTCCAGCTACACAGGAGGCTAAGGCAGGAGAATCGCCTGAACCTGGGAGGCGGAGGTTGCAGTGAGCGGAGATTATGCCACTGCACTCTAGCCTGGGCGACACAGCGAGACTCTGTCTCAAAACAAACAAACAAAAAGTAAAATCATAAATACAAGATTGCCAGTTAGCTAAGGCTGACAAATGTAGGGAACGTCTTTTAACATGCTCTGTCAACAGACAGTATGGCCTCCACAGTACAAGGGCATGACTAAATCAACATTTTCTCCATCTCATTAGGAACTGCCTTTGCTGCCTTTCTAATTCCTAAGATTCAGGGGTCTATATTTAAAGGTTCCTTTTTACTACTACTAGAAGAAAATATACCAAAATGTTAACAATAGCTATCTGTGGGTGATTTTTAAAAATTCTTTTCTGCATTGCTAAGTTTTCTGTAATATTTATGTATTGCTTTTATAACTAGAAAGTAGTTGGAAAAATAGTTGCTAATACAGATGTACAAACATAATATATAAGCAACAGGCTTCCTTTCATCTTGTTTAGGCTACCTTTTTCTCATAGTAAATAAAAAAAAATTCAGTTCAACTAATGCCAAAATTATAATGAAGACTATAATGACTGGGCTTGGTTCAATTAATGAGATTTTAATGTATATGATTTCTAAAGATGTATTTAATAAAAGGCTCTATTTTGCTTTGAACTGATAAAAATAAAATAATAAGGGTACTAAAGGATAAAGCCCTACATCTAATTTAATGGCTTTCCAATAAAAATTAAAGGGAAATTCAAGTTAGAAAGATGATAGGTTGTGTGCAGCTGATGTTTTAAGGAAGAGATCCTAAATTTTAACTGTGTGGCAGGAAGCATGGCTCTTAGTCAAGATTAGGAAATCTCCCCTCTAATGAGGTCTCCCATCATCCTAAATCCAATCTATTTCCTGCACTGGACATAAACCGGAAGACACACTTCATCATCATGTATGAATATGTGCCAATTCTTTCACAAATGATACTTCTCCATGGATTTAATTCCCAGATTAAAATTTTATCTTCAGGACAGGAAGATAAAAGAGTTTAGGCACTCAAAAGGTATGCTCTAGGGATAAGCAGATTACAAGTAGAAGAGGAAATGCAGACACAACAAGAAGAATTAAACTTCGGTAGTACCGTAAGAGTAAGGAAGCCCTAGAGAGGAAGCAACAGAATTATCTTCATCGTGGAGAGATGGGAGTGAGTGGTGTCGTGAAAAACAATATGAGATATCAAAGAATTCAGAAGAACTAAGCAAAAACTTGTTTCTGTCCTTTCTAAACCTTAAGAATACAATTTACATTAACTAACAATTATGAAGGAAAAGCAAATTATCAGAATAGTCATTTTTCCCCTCAAACTGTAAAAAAAAATTCTTCATGAAAAGATTTCCCCCAAAAATTCCTTTCAACCTCAAAGCCTTTTTATTCTATTTATTCTAGCTTATAAAACTATCGGTACCTTGACCAAGTGATCCCAGTGGCAGAGAATTTAAGGCACTGTTACTAGAAGTCCTTGGCAATCAAAAATCAGAAGTGAAAAGATTTTTAAAATTAGCCATGGCTGGGCATTGTGGCGCACGCCTGTAATCCCGGCACTATGGGAGGCTGAGGCGGGTGGATCACAAGATCAAGAGATGGAGATCATCCTTGGCTGACATGGTGAAATGCCATCTCTACAAAAATACAAAAATTAGCTGGGTGTGGTGGTGCACACCTGTAGTCCCAGCTACTCGGGAGACTGAGGCAGGAGAATCACTTGAATCCGGGAGGCCGAGGTTACAGTGAGCCGAGATCATGCCACTGCACTCCAGCCTGGGCGACAGAGTGAGACTTTGTTTAAAAAAAAAAAAATTAGCCAGGCACGATGGTGAGTGCCTGTGGTCCCAGCAACATGGGAGGCTGAGACAGAAGGACTGTTTGAGACCAGGAGTTCCAGGTTACAATGAGCTATGGCTGTGCCATTGGACTCTAGCCTAGGTAACACGGTGAGACCATGTCTCAAAACAAAACCAAAAACACACACACACAAAACAAAGAAGTGAAGAGATCACAGGCTAAGTTAGTGGGAAATCCTTTGCACAATCCAGCTTAGAAGCAACTTACCAGGAATGCCATCTACTGCAAATAAAGATCACTGTACACAGGTGAGACTGAAACTTTACGTACACAATGACACATACTTGTATCCTTTTGTCTTTCACAAGTAAATTTGGAAATCTAGCACTCTTTTGGACTTCATAAAATTTTAACGTGGTATCACTAAACTTCCCTCAGTCTTCTCAGTAAATTCAAGTAATCAAAACTCTTTAGGCTTGAAAGATGTGTAGATTTGGATACAGCTGGTCTCTGCTGAGTCACACTTCTGATCCAATGGTCTCTTTGGGGTATGTATGTGTCAGGGCTTGCCTCTCCTATGCATGATGTGACTAACAGAAAGATGAGTGATGACCCTCTTTACAGGAAGAAAGGATGTGCCAATGGCTAAAAAACATTGTCATTCAATCTGTTTTTATCTTTGAGGAGAAACTCAAAGAAGAGACGTCATGCAAGAGGCTTACACACCATGTTGTTTATCTAAGCCCATATTTTAGTGGTGACTCAGGTTCAGGAGCATGAAAAGCATCAACAAAAGACAGCCATAAGATCTAGCCATTTTTTCCAGTGGGATGGAATACTTACTCCCTCGTCGGATGTTAATGAGCAAATTGCCCTTGAAGATGGTGCATCCTTGAAGCATCTGAGCAGAAGTAACAGAATCAATGGACTTTGCCATCTGTTCATCACAGACCTTGGGGCAAGGACCTTTACAAGGGATGCACTGCATGCTGTTGAAGAAAAAAAAACACAATCAAAAACACACATAATTGAGTCTGTCTTCTTGCATTACAAAAATCCTAAGGATATGCTTTTTAGTTGTTATTACAACATGCATTAGAAAAAGGAACTGTTTTGAAGTGTTCATGTGGTCACATGGTATTTTATCCTCAAGCCCACCCAAGATAAGCCACTCAAATTGCAACCAAAAGGAGAAAGAGCCTACAAAGGAAGAGCGTGTTGCTTGCTTCCAGACAAAATACATGATGCATCCTCAAGGCATTTGTGTATCATAGGCTGCTGACTGGTGAGCCAGCTGGTTCCACGTGGGAGACAGAATGCTGCAGAAAGGAAGCTCTGGGGGTTCTGGAGGAAAACAGAGCTGCTTTCTAATATTGTGACCCTGGCCTGTGCACTTGGGGGACTAGGAGAGATGATAGGGACAGCAAAGGGACTGTCGTGTGTCTGCCTAAGGGGAGTCTAGCTCCTGAAGTCAGTGTCTCGGCAAAGCCCAGTGTGGGATGCCAAAAGGCATGTGATATAGCACAGATCCATTATTTTCTTGCTAAAGCAAAACTGAAATTATTTCTTGACAGTGTTTTGCAGAAAATTGTAAATTGATCCAAATGTTGTTTGTGCTGCATACACAATAAAAGCAAGGGATTTCCATTACTTTGTAATGAGCTCTTGTTTCAAATGCTATCTTGAACATGCCACAAACCACCAAGAGTTAGGGACAGGTAAGACTGGCACTCTGCCGGCTTACCTACCGGTATTTAGGAAATAGCGACAAAATGCTAACCCAGCAGCTGAACCTTGGGATCTATAGTTATATACAGAACACGGGTCAGAAAGTTGGATCGATTTCCAAACCAGACAAATGACATGACCTTATGTGATGCATATGTAATAGGATGGTAAGTTGTGGAGCCATTATATGTACATTACTGTTCTTAAATCATCTCTTAAATTTCATGAAGATGAGTAAAAACATTCAAGAAAACAGTGTGAGGTATTAATTTCCCTTCCCTCTACCCGTGAATGTTATTTTGTATCTAAGACAAAGAAGTAGGGTTCTGTTTTGTTTAAAAGCTACTAGGTAAACAAAACTTCTCTGATATTTTCCTATTGTGGTTGGGGAGAGTGGGGGTCATTGCTTCCAAAGGGCCCGCAGGGACTGGACCCACCCACAGACCGGGACAGTCAGACCGGGACAGTCCTCCTTTCTCTACCGTCACACTCAACATTCTCATCTCTAGCCTGGGTCAGGGCTTCCTTCAGCAATTTTTTACTTGGTCTTCCGTCGTTTTTAATTTACCTACATACCCTATAAACCCCCACTGTCCCTTTAAAATACATTTTATTTTTAAATAACTATAGAGTCACAAAAAAGTGCAAAGATTTACAAAGTTACAGAAAAGTCCCACATAGCCTTCACCCAATTTCCTCCAATAGTTACTACATCTCACACAGTGATAATGCAGTATCAAACCTGGAAATTAACACTGCATGTGCGTGTGCATGTGTTGCACTGCATCACTAACCACTTGTGTAGATTTGTGTAATCACGACTATAATCAAGATACAGAACTATTCCATCACCACAAAGCTCTCCCTGACACTACCTGTTCATACTCACTGCCCCCTACCAATCCCGTCCCCAGTATCCCTAATACCCGGCAACCACTGATCTGTTCTCCATCTCTGTAATCTATCATTTTCTTTTTTTTTTTTTTTTTTTGAGACAGGGTCTCACTCCACCTCCTGGGTTCAAGTGATCCTCTGGCCTCAGCCTCTGGAGTAGTGGGAACTACAGGTTCCCGCCACTATGCCTGACTAATTTTTGTATTTTTTCTTTTTTTTTTTTTTTTTTTTTTTTGAGACAAGAGTCTCGCTCTGTCACCCAGGCTGGAGTGTAGTGGCACGATCTTGGCTCACTGCACACTCCGGCCTCCCAGGTTCAAGTGATTCTCCTGCCTCAGCCTCCTGAGCAGCTGGGACTACAGGCACCCATGAGCATGCCCCACTGATTTTTGTATTTTTAGTAGAGATGGAGTTTTGCCATGTTAGCCTCCCGACCTCAAGCAATCTGCCTGCCTCAGCCTCCCAAAGTGCTGGGATTATAGGTGTGAGTCACCACGCCTTGCCAAACTTTGTATTTTTAGTAGAGATGGGGTTTCATCGTGTTGGCCAGGCTGGTCTCAAACTCCTGACCTCAGGTGACCCACTCATGTCAGCCTCCCAGAGTATTGGGATTACAGGTGTGAGCCACCGCACCTGACTATAATCTGTCATTTTGAGGGTGTTACATAAATGGAATTATACAGTATATAATCATTTGAGGTTGGTTTGTTCACAGAGTATAATGTCCTTGAGATCCATCCAAGTGGTATACTTCAATGGTTTGTTCCTTTTTATTGCTTAGTAATAATATTCCATGGTGTAGATGTCCCATAGTTTGTTTAACCAATTACCTATCACAGGACATCTGAGTGGTTTCCAGTTTGGGGTTATTACAAATAGAGCTGCTATAGACAATGGTATACATGTTTTTGTGTGAACATAAATTTCATTTCTCTGGAATAAATATCCAGGGTTACAACTGCTGGGTTGTAACATAAGTATATGTTTAGTTTCTCTCCGTCTTTCACTCAAACAGAAAAATTTGAAGCTGAGTAGGGTGGTTCACATTGTAATCCCAGCACTTTGAGAGGCTGAGGTGGGAGGATCACTTGAGCCCAGAAGTTTGAGGCTGCAGTGAGCTATGATCATGCCACTGCACTCTATCCTGGGCGACACAGCCAGACCCTGTCTCTAAAAAAAGAAAAGAAAAGAGAAAAGAAAAGAAAAAAGAAAAAACAAACTGAACCAATCGCCTTTGGTAAAACGTCTAGGAGTCATAAAGCACTTAAAGATTGTTTTTCTAAGGACATGTTCTGATAATATGTTTACAGATTAAGCTTCCTCAAATCCATTCTAGTATAGAGAAGGTATAAACAAGATGAAAACAATAAATATTTTAAAGTAACTGTTAAATAAGCCTCAAAGGCTGAGAGAAGGGAATTTATTATGCTTTACGGTGTTTTACTTTTAAACAAAAAAATGTAGACATATAGTTTTGGACAGACTGTAAGAATGGAGAGGGAAAATAATGGCTCAGTTCTTTGAGGGTGCACCACAGCGGAAGAAACATTGTCAAATGGATGGCATTCCCACTTTGCCACAGCTCTGGTAGCTGCAGAATGACTGAAGGCCTCCAAATGTCATAAGAAAATGTATTCACAAAACAAAGATGATAACACACTGAGTTCACGGACAAGCTACCGCTCCCCTAACCCCACCCCAAGGAGGAAAGCGATGTCTGAATAGTGGCTGAGACTCAACTTGGTTGCAGGCACTGTCCCTGGGCCCAAGGTGTGCACCGGTAAAAGCCCTTTTACACTACTCGAAAGCTGCCAGCAAAATGTGAGGACAATGTTGTAGACTGATTTTGGATCCAATATGGATCCTCTACAGCTCTCTGATGTCCTTGGCCCATCTATCGTTTCAAAGTATTCAGAGTAATTTTTTTCTTCTTGTTACTATTCTAATGGTTATACAAATTTTAAGAGGCAGAAAGCTGCTCTACATCTAATACTATAAAAGAATGTATTATCTTTGATTTGAAGGTAAGCCCACAGTAGCAGCTGCATCTCCAACTAATACGCTAGAAAAAGAATCCCCTTTATAAACACTTGCTCGATGTAGTTATAAACTGCAGCAAAAATTGTATTTAAAATTAACATTTACTTCTCTAATAAATATTTTTGTATTTGTAGAATAGATTTTGGAAGACTCAAAGACAAGCCCCCTGATGCTAATCATGAAGGAGGAATTTAGTCCACCACAACAGAACTGACTTTTTTTTTTTTGAGACGGGGTCTCTGTGCCTGTGCTGCAGTGCAGTGGTGCAGTTTCGGCTCATTTCAGCCTCGACCTCAAGGCCTCAGGTGATCCTCCCACTTCCAACTCCTGAGTAGCTGAGACTATAGGTCACGCCCAGCTAATTTTTTTAATCTTTTGTACAGATGGGGTTTGCATGTTCCCCAGGCTGGTCTTGAACCCATGGGCTCAAGGGATCTTCCCACCTCGGCCTTCCACAGTGCTGGGATTACAGGCATGAGCTCCTAAAAGTTCTTTACTCTGCTCCAGGAGAGGGAACAGCAACCTCAAATCTCCAGTCTTCTTTTATTTTCAGAGTTATAGTCCCTACATTTTTAAACAGTGACAAATTTGTTGAAGTCCAGTTGACATGTACAAAAGGGATGCCATTTGTTTAAGAAACTTTTTTTTTTTTTGAGATGGAGTCTTGCTCTGTTACCTAGGTTGAAGTGAAATGGTGCAATCTTGGCTCCTGCAACATCCGCCTCTGGGGTTCAAGCAATTCTCCTGCCTCAGCCTCCCAAGTAGTTGAGATTATGGGTGCCCACCACCTCGCTCAGCTAAATTTTGTATTTTTAGTAGAGATGGGGTTTCACCATGTTGGCCAGGGTGGTCTCAAACTCTGACCTCAGGTGATCCTCCCACCTCAGCCTTCCAAAGTGCTGGGATTACAGGTGTGAACCACCGCACCCGGCCATAAGGAACTTCTTTGCTTCCCAAGTGAAGTCTCAAAGTTTGGGAAGGAAAATGAAGAACACGATGAGGAATGAGGGAGGGTCACGGTAGAGGGGGTGAGAGGAAGGAAGTGCTGATGGAAAATGCCGCTCACTTTAAGCTACTGCTTCCTCTGACCTGCCGCTAGCTCTTGCACTAAGATGTTTTAGGTCTGCTTGCTGGTCTCGAGGATGGCGGTGGGGGCTTGGCCTGACTTTTCTCTTGCATTTCCAAAGTCTCACCCGGCTAGCAGCACCCAGACTAGGAAAATCTAAAACTACAGTCCCCTGTCTCTTAGATAGCAGCTTGGCAAGTACCCAGAGAGACCATAAACTCCAGGTATGGAAACCAGCAAGCAAATACTTAATTTCAAATGACCAGGCAGTATGCACTTAAAAGAGAATATAAAACAAACTGGTAAGGGGGGTGGTAAGCCATGCCAGTTGTTCCTAGAATCTCACCAAACATTTAAGGTAAGCCAGCCTCTCAAACTGACCCATCTCAGTTAACTTCCTGATGGCTGCACCCAGATGAAACAACCGACAGAGTCTACCTTTCTATTTTTTATATATTTTTTATTTTTGAGATGGAGTCTCACTCTGTTGCCCAGACTGAAGTGCAGTGGTGAGTCTCTGCCTGGGATTACAGGCGTGCACGGCCATGCCTGGCTAATTTTCTGTATTTTTAGCAGAGACAGGGTTTCACCATGCTGGCCAGGCTGGTCTCGAACCCCTGACCTTGTGATCCGCCAGCCCTGGCCTCCCAAAGTGCTGGGATAACAGACGTGAGTCTCCCTTTCTGTGTGAGGGTGGCAGGCAGGGAGAGGGAGGACCGGTAGTGACACTGTGGCCGCGACTGACCTATGGGTGGTGTCACGGATGAAGCCCGAGGGGCAATCCTGCATGCACTCGCCGTCATGGATCACAAACTTGTTGTTCTCCGAGTTCTCGGAGCTGACGATGCTGGCACAGAATTGACGGTCCACACAGCGCCAGCCCTCAAACCTGTAGGTGTTGGGCGGGCAGGTGGGCACGCAGATACCGGCGTGGTAGTAGTGGAGGCAAGCCACACAGGCTGTGTCGTTGTCAGGCGCGCTGCAGCTGCCCAGGCACTCGGGGTGACAGCACTCGTTGTTGTCGGTGCACGCCCGCTTCCCACACGCACTCGGACACACTGTGGAGACAGAGGGGAGACGGAGGTGAGACCGGGCAGGGGCGGCACCGTCTTTCTCTGGGCCCGACCAGCATCCTTCTAGGTCATTCACTGCTACTGCCAGCACTCTACGAAATCCTCTCTCCCACCGCTGTCCTTTCATCCCACGGAGACCTGCAGAGAGTAGACATACTTAAAGTCCAGTCTCTCCTAGGAACTCCGTGTTTGGCCTGGGATAAACAACTAGTTTCCATGATCTTGATCCTCTCTCTTCTCATTTGTAAAATGGGGGAGATGATACCCACATTTGAAGGATAGCCCAGGCATGGGTGACCAGTGGAAAGAAGCCGTATAGGAACCCTATGGTTTATCAGTAATGTAAAAGGCATTGTGCTCTGCTCACTTGGTGTTTCAAATAGGTTCCTTACTGAAAACTCTTTGAAAGCCTCAGAGTGCAGACATGCTTACTCTGAAAATGATTAAACTACACTAAAGATGGTACCATTCAAAATGACTTTAGGAAAATTTCTGTCAATTTAGATGGTATCAAAGGTTTTACTCCAAATAAGCCATGATATCCTAACCTGTTAGATGACCAAGAAGTCACTATGTCTGAGGGGCATTCTCACATCTAAGAACATGAGTGTGTTACAGGAAAGGGGTCCTGGTCCAGACCCCAAGAGAGGGTTCTTGGATCTCATGCAACAATAACTCAGGGTGAGTCCGTAAAGGGAAAGCAAGTTTATTAGGAAAGTAAAGGAACAAAAGAATGGCTACTCCACAGACAGAGCAGCCCGAGGCCTGCTGGCTGCCCATTTTTATGGTTATTTCTTGATGATTTGCTAAATAAGGGGTGGATTGTTCATGCCTCACCTTTTCAGACCATAAAGGATAACTGCCTGACATTGCTATGGCATCTGTAAACTGTCATGGCGCTGGGAGGAATGTAGCAGTGAGGACAACTGCAGGTCAGTCTCGTCACCATCTTGGTTTTGGTGGGTTTGAGCTGGCTTCTTTACTGCAACTGTTTGATCAGCAAGGGCTTTATGACCTGTATTTTCTGCTGAACTTTAATCTCATCTTGTGACTTAGAATGCCTTAACCGTCTGGAAATTCAGCCTCATTTTACCTAGCTCCTATTCAAGATGGAGTTGCTCTGGTTTCAATGCCTCTGACAGGTGGGTGAGCAGTATCTCTGAGTCCATGACACCACAGGATATTAGAAGCCATCTCCGCTAAGGCTGTCTGTGTGCTAAAGTTAAATCAGTGTCTAATAAGCACAGATCCACAGTGCACATCCGAAATGGATGATCTGGCATCAATCTCCATAACAGTGCTGCCATGACCACACTCTGTGGGCTGTTAGTCTTACTTGTAAATTAAATATAAATCAACTAAATATGAAATCTGGTTTGCATTATACATTTCCTACTTTATCCCTGAATTGGAAAACAATACAAAATTATTTAAATATGTATGTTTTTGACTCTGACATGCAATACTGAGTAGAGATTCTAGAATTTGTTTTTTCTTCTAACAAAAATACATGATGAAAAAAATCAGAGATCACAAACAAGTAAAGAGAATATAAAGAACATGTTAAGTCCACCTACCAGCAAGGGACCCCTTTATTAATATCTTCATGAGGGCCCCCCTGGTCCTTTCCTGTGTATGTGCATGGACATATAAATACAAGTATCTATAAAAAGGATAAGCCATTCTGAAAGCTTTTTTTTGGCATAAAAGATTGTGAGTTCCACAAATATTTAACAGCAGTACTACATCCCATTGTAGAATATATCATAAGTTACACCTGTCCCCAACTAAAACGTATTTTCTTTACCCCAACTTTTTATTATTGCAATCAGCAAAGCAATCTTCATGAGCACCCTTAATATCTCTTAGGATCAATCTCCAGAATTAATCTTATTGAGATAAACTGCCCTCTGGAAAGTTTGTACCAGTTTACGCACCCACTAGTTGCCTCCAAGAATTCCTATTTCACTGCAAATAGGTGAACTTGAAAACAGATATCAGAACTTGGAACATGCAAATGAATAGTGTCACCTCTGAAGAAAACTGTCATGATACTGTCAAGCTTAAAATAATTTTGCAACTTTCTCTTTTGAACTCATCCTTTGACAGAAACAACAGGCTACCTTCTATTATTTATTCTTCTTGTCCTTTTCAGTAATTTTTAGTTGGGAATATCACCATCCAGCTACAGACTACATCTCCCTGCCTTCCTTGTAGCTAGAAGTAGTCATATGACTTCAATTCTGGCCAGTGAAATATAAACACACTTTGTGACTAGAACTTCCTGGAAGACTCCTGAGAACCCAGAGGGCGTGGCCATCTCCTCCTTGATGGCTGGAATGCACTAGAAATGTTTGGAGCTCAAGTACCAACCTTGGACCATAAGGTGAAACATCAAGAATGGTGAAGCCAGATAAAAGGAGCTTAGTCTCTTGCAAGAGTGGGGCCGCTAGGCTAACCCTGGACTGCTTACTCCAGATTTCTTCAGATGCGAGAGAAATAATACACTTTCATCTTGTTTCCATTACTGCTATTCATATATGCAATTGAACTAATCCCCAGCTGAGATACATCTTCAGAGCTATCTATAAAGTAAAGAAGAAAACCCTTCCTGTCAGTTTATGCCATTTTGTTTATAAGGATTGGCTCTCAATGGCTCCAGCTATTTCCAAAAGCTAATCTAACCCACAAGTAACAAGGAGTTACCCATCTCTGATCACATCAAAAAAGTATGCATTTTATGAGTTCCTAAAATGTTGGGATATATATGCTGTCTACCAAGGTGACTTTCTTGAAGAGGATAAAATTTGAATTTACAAACTTAGCATATTTACTGTAAACACACACACACACACACACACACACACACACACACACACACACACACACAATCATCAAACCCTCACTTGAAGACAGCTAATAATTTCAAATCTATCCATTACAGAGGTCATCAAGGTCCAAGATCTGAAGCAACACTGAAATTGGGCATCCCAATTTCATGATTTTAAACTGGTAACGACAGAAGATAATTCCATCTATTCTTCCTTTATCCATTGCGCAACTATTTAATGTGTGCTGCACCTATGTGCCAGACAGATGCACGCCAGATCCTGTCCCCAAGGAATAGACAACACAGCAAGTAACTCCAGGAGTGAGTGGAGCAGCCTGGCGTTTCCCAGACTTCTGGGTGCCGGGGAAGGTTTTGTGGAGCCAGAAGTGGAAAGATGAGCAAGGGAGGAATAAAAACACCATAGGTGGAATCACATGTCCATGCTTGTAAAAGCAATGGCGTCACTATGGGTGTGAGGGCTGGGTATTAATGAAGATGGCCAGGGACCACTGCTCACGGAGCACCGAAGGCCTGTCTGAGAGGGTTTAGACCAACTGTGGATAACAGGGAACCATGAAAGGTTTTAGGCAAGGGAGCAACATGGCCAGATTTTTCTATCAGAAAGCTTACCTGGCAGCAGTGCAGGGGGCATGATGATCAGAGAGGGTAGGGCTGAAAGGAGAGAGGGACCAGGCTGGAAGACAGCAGACTGGCAGCCTATTTTCCCCACAAAATTCACGTTGTATAATAGATCTGCAAGGTTCAATAAAGCTGGCTACAGAAACAACGTTCACATTCCTGCTCATCAGGCATGTGCCAGCAGTACTAAGCATACACCCATCTTGGTGCACTGGAGTCCCCAGAGGCTGCTCTGCAGACATCACCATGACCATGTTTTGTCATTAGAGGAAGGAAACACTGATTGAGAATCTTATCATCGTCATCAGAGACTAACTGGGGGGACCAACATCTACTTGCAGAATCCCTTGTCCTGACAATTTAAAGAAAATATTATATAAAATGATGTGTAATAGACATTAAGATCAAGTAGCTATTAATGCAGTAATAAAAACTCAAGAATGTTGAAAAGAACAGGCCAGGCGTGGTGGCTCACGTCTGTAATCCCAGCACTTTGGGAGGCCGAGGTGGGAGGATCATGAGGTCAAGTGACCGAGACCATCCTGTCCAACACTATGAAACCCCGCCTCTACTAAAAATATAAAAGTTGGCTGGGCATGGTGGTGCGTGCCTGTAGTCCCAGCTACTCGGAAGGCTGAGGCAGGAGAATCGCTTGAACCTGGGAATCGGAGGTTGCAGTGAGCCAAGATTGCACCACTGTACTCCAGCCTGGCATAAGAGTGAGACTCCATCTCAAAAAACAAAACAAAACAAAAAAACAAAAAAAAAGAAGAGAAGAAAAGAAAAGAAAAATGTCCCTCTGCACTTGCTTGCAAATAGTTATCAATGCCAGGCTTTTCCAGGATGAGAAAGAGAAAAAAAGCAAACTTGACAAAGTACCTGCAGACGTATTCTGAGTTTCCCACACATCGGAGCAGTGGTCCCCCAAGACCTCCCAAAGGAGGGAGTGAAATTGTACCACCCAGTCAGTTCGTGCCACAAGCCATACAAAGGTTGCTGGAGAAGTGGGGTTTGTTTTGGTGGTGTGAGCTATTTCTGAAGGAACTTCAGTAAACCAACCAGGAATAATCATTTTTTTCTATCTACATAACAACTTCTTAAAGGGATTACAAATCAAGGGGTTCCTTTGTGATAAATTATGCAAACTATGCATAAACATATGTATCTATTGCTCTGTGGGGGAGTAGCAATGGAATGTGATGGGGAAAAGAGGAGAAGGTCAAAAGGAAAGGTGATCTGTTTGCCAGAAGATGAACTGCATACCTAAGCACCGCTCCCCGCACGGTGGCTCATGCCTGTAACCCCAGCACTTTGGGAGGCTGAGGCAGGCAGATCATGAAGTCAAGAGATCAAGATCACCCTGGCCAATGAAACCGCTTCTCTACTAAAATACAAAAATTAGCTGGGCGTGGTGGTGTGTGCTTATAATCCCAGCTACTCGGGAGACTGAGGCAGGAGAACTGCTTGAAGCCAGGAGGCAGAGGTTGCAGTGAGCTGAGATCGTGCCACTGCACTCCAGCCTGGTGAAAGAGTGAGACTCTGTCTCAAAAAAAAAAAAAAAAAAAAAAGGCGCTACTCCGGAAATGGACACTGTGCTCCCCTCATTGAAGCACAATCTAAGAGGATTCTAGGAGGAAAGTGGGAGAGAACGCGAGCAAGTATGGGATTAGAGAGTCCTGGAGCCAGCATCAGAAGCCTGCTGTAAATTCTGTCTCATCTCAATGTATATAAATATTATTAGCGTTCAGGACCATTAAGGGGTCTCTTAAAAAGCCCCGGGCAGAGTGTCTTGCCAGCAGATGGATGGCTGTTCCACGTGAGCGCCAAGACTGGGAATTTCATCTAGTACCAAATTTCCAATACAGCGCTGTGGGCAAAAGGAAAGGACCATCTTCTCTGGCTTCCATGAATAAACACACTGAGGGCGATTAAAGGCATTTCAACTTTTAAAAATAGGAGAAAAATAGAAGCTGCCATAAACCAGCAAATATACAGAGGAAAGAGCAAACTGATTTTGCCAGTGAGATCTTTCTATTCCTTGGAATTCTTACAAAGACTAGCAATAAAAACAAAGACCCATCTAAATTGTTGGAAAAGCTAACAACATGTCCCACATCCACCACTGAACGGATTGGTTCAGGGTCGCAATCACATAAAAATCAGGCACTGCATTTAAAAGCTCCTTCTCTTCATTTTTTTCTTCCTTAGGGGTACAGAATAAGAGTCACACACACCAGCCTTTAACACTCTCCTCCAGAGGCCTTGTATGTATTATTTCTAGAGTTTTTTGAAAAACCATTTGTTTTTGTTCTCGCCAGAGTTTTTTAAATTGTCATTAGCTCTGAGAAACCATTTTTGAAAGCATACCGTAGGCCAGGCACAGTGGCTGACGCCTGTAATCCCAGCACTTTGGGAGACCGAGGCAGGCAGATCACCTGAGATCAGGAGTTCAAGACCAGCCTGGCCAACATGGTGAAACCCCGTCTCTACTAAAAATACAAAAATTAGCCAGGCATGGTGGCACATGCCTGTAATCCCAGCTACCTGGAAGGCTGAGGCAGGAGAGTCATTTGAAACTGGGAGGCAGAGGTTGCAGGAAGCCAAGATCACACCATTGTACTCCAGCCTGGACAAGACTGAAACTCTCTCAAAAAAAAAAAAAAAAAAAAAAAAAAAAAAAAAAAAAAAAAAAAAAAAAAAAAAAAAAAAAAAAAAAAAAAAAAAAAAAAAACAAAAAAAAAAAAGCACATGATAATAAAGTGCCCCACTAGAAGAAAAGACAGAAGACTTAACCTCTTCGCAAGGAACAAAACATAAAAGAGGGACCATTTGGCCACACAATATTTTATAACGCAAACCATTTTATCCTCGAGAATTTCTAAAGGAAAGAACTTATTCTGCGATGTTCAAATAACGAAAAGCTTCTGAATCAAAATACAGAAGAATTTAAGGCCATCTCAGCTATTTCTGGGTTGCCCTAGGTGACACACCACTGTTCCATACAAATGCAGGGAGGCTTAAGCAGCCAGGCATCCTTACGCAGGAGGATCAACTGCTCCTAACTTCACAAAAGTCAGTTTCAGCCTCCAAAGTGCATCAGAGAGACACATGGTCCAGAGAGATTTTATGATTCTCTTGCCCTGCCATGAGAGGAACTGACCATCAGACAACATAGGGAGGAGAAGGAAAGGGAGAGAAGGGGAGGGCAAGTGAGGGGCTCTAAGTCAACTGACACGCAGGGGCCTCCCCCAGCCCGAGCAGAAGTCCACCCAGGCTGTGGGCATTGTTCTCCAAAGAGGACTTGGCTCAGCTGAGGGAATGAGAGACGCTTCTTTTGATTTTGCCAGTCAGGCCTCAGGTAGGTTACGCCCTGCAGACGTGGCATGTTCAGGGACTCAGCCCACCCTTCCTAGGGCTCACAGCCTGAGGACAAGCAGTGGGAATGTGAGCCAGTAGCAAGCAAAGGGCATATCAGCGCTGCTTGACAGGGGAAGGGACTTCCAGGCCAAAGCTGGAAAGGTGAGTAGGAGCCAGCAGGTGCATGGGGATGTTGGCAGAACTGACACAGAGTGTGGGCCAAGAGAAGCAAAGGTAACAAAACCTTGGCATGACTGAAGGATGGAAACACTGGGGACCAAGGGGTGGGGAGACTGGGAGGAAAGATGGTGTGCCCCAAGGTAGGGAGAGCCCGAAACAGCCTTTTAGTCCAGCAATAAGAGTTTGGAGGACTCTTAAGAGGAAAAGGACTATTTGAAGTGGGAGGCACATCATGAGATGTGCATTTTAGCCACAGTGGCCCAGATCAAGAGGACAGCAGCACAGATGAGAAAAAGCAGGGTAGATTCAAGATACATCCAGGAGCATTTGGAAGGGTACAGAACTTTTCTTTTGAGGGGTACGGAAAGATTAGCTGGGATGTGCTGTTTCTGCATATACATCCAAACGGATACGCCTGGCGTGCAGTTTGTATGGATGCAATCAGGTGCGACCTGAGCAGCAAAAGTCCTGGGGTGTGGTCAGCAGATGGATGGAGAGGGGGCTGTGGGTGGGGCATGGGGGAGGTCTGAGGATGCCCGGGGGACCAGGACAGATCCCAGCCTACACCGTAGCCAAGGCTACCATCGTTCACAGAAGCCTGGCAGCCCCCACCAGAGTCTTCACTCCTTTAGAATATCCCATTTCTTTAAAAGAAATGTGCTCAAGCAGATGACGGTATATTCATCTGTGAATTCCCAGATTCATGTTTCACCCTTCTCTGTCCCCATGTCTAGATAATTAAAATAATGTACTTGTGGAATTATCCAGAGTCTCATGAACATGGTACCCAGAGCCTAAAGGCAAAGAGTTTTCAGCCAAGGGTTGGTCCTTGCTGCCACCTGGTCTTCAAACTAACCAGAGTGACAATGAAAAGACCCCCTCCCTCAGGGAGCTGCTTCGGAAGCCTGTGTGCCCTGCTGCTTTTCCAGGGAGCTGGTGGCTTGGCGAACAGTTTGGACAGAAAGGGTATCTTTATCTCCAGCAGCCATGAATGACTGCAGAGAGGCCCAGGGAATCCATGGCTGGCCCAGGAGGAAGACAGCCTGTCCAGGGCAGGTGCTGAGTCCACTGAGCCCACAGGTGTGCCACCGTGCTCTCACCTCATAAAACAATCTCCAATCAGCCCTCGATTCTGTCCTCTAACACACACTCCTCCCACCCCTGTCACTCCAGCAAAGAACAGAGTGATGGTGAGCACAGGCTCCTCAGGCTCAGAGGGCCACCGTACTGCACCTCGGCGTATTTGTCTGAATTTCTCTAAACAAGTCTGCTAGGTTGGAAAAGGAAGCTTAGCTGAAAATGCTTAGACCCATGAGGTAAAACCAAATGCTGCACATACCCACAGTAAAGAAACATTTTCTCGGCTGGAAGCAGTGACTCATGCCTGTAATACTAGTACTTTGGGAGTCCAAGTGCGGTAGGATCACCTGAGGTCGGGAGTTCGAGACCAACCTGACCAACATGGTAAAACCCCATCTCTACTCAAACTACAAAATTTAGCTGGGTGTGGTGGTGGGCACCTATAATCTCAGCTAATCAGGAGGCTGAGGCAGAAGAATCACTTGAGCCCAGGAGGCGGAGGTTGCAGTGGGCCGATATCGCACCATCACACTCCAGCCTGGGCAACAGACTCTGTCTCAAAAAAAAGGAAAAGAAATATTTTCTCAAAATGAAGACAGGAGGCATCTGTCAAGTTTCCGGTCATCCTAAGGAATGGCTAAAGAAAAACTCCACTGAGCCACTGCCTAGAAATCCCAGGAAGAGTTTAAAACAACTTCCAAACAGGCTTCTGCCTGGAACTGCAGCCATTATGCAGATTCAGCTACGCATGGAAAAAGGAAGTTCAAGTGGCAACCTCTGTGTCTTAAACGTTCACATCGGCAACATTTCTCCTCTCTGTGCTAAAAAGAAGCCACCCCTTGTTCTAGAGAAAATATCCCAGCACATTAGTTAGACCCAGAAGAGACACTTTATGGTCATAATTGAAGATATCACAGTTTGTCTATCTGAACCTAAATAAAAAAGTTTTCAAGAGAACCAGAGCTTTGGGGATGCACAGAAATTTACACCCAAGCAGAGAGCTCAGTGTGCACAGCGGGGCGGGTTACTCACAGGGCTGGACCACACCTTTCTGAACCTGTTAAGGTAGCAGGCCCGAAGGCTCTCATTTTCTCCCAAGTCCAGTGTGTACAAGGAGATCTTGCAGTCTTTGAAAGGGGTTTTGAGACTCGATTTTGGGTCTGCCATCTTTCTAACAGGAAGAATCCTAGACAAGGCATCCCTGTGTGAACAGGTGAACTTCCTAAAGTACTATGGTACACAGAAGGGGCAAGCGGTTACATATTTTCACCCCTCATCACTCTCCCTATTCACTCTCTTCTCCTACCTTCCAGTCCCTCTGAAGTGACACTGGTTTACAGGAATGCTCTGAGGCATGCAAAAGCGGGCAAGAAGCTTCTGGGGCCATGACATCCACCTGGCCCAGTTTACAAGCCACAGGTACATATGCAGTCCTTTCTCCCTTTCATTCAATCACGGAGTATTAGATTTAAAGAGAAATTTGGAGTCATCTATCACATGCCGATCTAAAACATTTCTTTACAAAAACTTACGTGAGCCTTCAAACAAAGTCTAAGGGAACTCACTACTTTACAGGAAGTGCTACTGCAGTGCCAGCTAGCACCCATCTTGATCAACTTCGTCTGTACACATATTAAAAATGCGCTTTCCTATACTGGACTCTCCACAGCCCTCACGCAGGTGTCTGACACCCAGGGGAAGTGAGTGCTGCTTTGTACAGGTCAGACTTTCAAATACTCAGAATATTCCAAGATGATGATCATGGCTTCCCTCTGAACACCTTACTGTCACGACTCACACAAATGCCCCAGATCTATTCTAACAGTACAGAAGCAGTCTGAACAGTTAGAATATAATAGAATTAAAAGATAACAATGCTCTTTTTTGCCCAAAGCAGCTTGCTTGGAGTTTCTCTGTATGATCTTACGAATAACTAGCAGCGGCCAGGCACAGTGGCTCATGCCTGTAATCTCCACACTTTGGGAGGCCGAGATGAGCGGGTCATCTGAGATTGGGAGTTCAAGACCACTCTGACCAACATGGAGAAATCCCATCTCTACTAAAAATACAAAATTAGTCAGGTGTGGTGGCAGGCACCTGTAATCCCAGCTACTGGGAAGGCTGAGGCAGGAGAATCACTTGAACCCGGAAGGGGGAGGTTGCAGGGAGCTGAAATTGCGCCATTGCTCTCCAGCCTGGGCAACAAGAGTGGAACTTGGTCTTAAAAGAAAAAAAAAAAAGAATAACTATCATCAAACATAGCTGGCTCACTCTGAGCTTCTAGTGACAGGAAATTCCTAGGTATTCTTGTTCACAGAAACTATTTAAATATCTATTATATAAATGCCATTTATACTGGAGATTCTGAATACAGGGCTTTGTATTAACATACAGTTAATATTCACTAAGTATATTCCATGTGCCTTGCAACACATTAAGCATCATACATGTATTTCTGCATTTAATTCCCCTAATGATCACAAGGGGGCAGTATCATTATCCTTATTTGCAGATGACCAAATAGTGGCACCAAGGGCACACAGCTGTTAAATTGCAAACCAGAGCTTCAAACCCAGATCCTCCTGACTGCTGACTGCAGCCTCTTCCCCCACAATGTTTATGGTAGCATGTGGTCACAGCATGTTTCTACTGTCTAAAACGAAGGGGTGGCCGGGCACAGTGGCTCACACTTGTAATCCCAGCACTTTGGGAGACTGAGGCAGGTGCATCACCTGAGGTCAGGAGTTTGAGACCAGCCTGGTCAACATGGTGACACTCCGTTTCTACTAAAAATACAAAAATTAGCTGGGTGTGGTGGTGCGTGCCTGTAATCCCAGCTACTTAGGAGGCCGAGGGAGGAGAATTGCTTGAACCTGGGAGGCAGAGGTTGCAGTGAGCCGAGATCACACCGTTGCACTCCAGCCGGGGCAACAGAGCGAGACTCCATCTCTAAATAAATAAATAAATGAAAGGGATTGTGGGAGTTTATCTCATGCTACTTTTCCTTTTGGAGCACGCATCCATCAAGAAGAAAGATAGCACCCTTTTCTCTGCCACACTAAGAGGTGTACCACTTAGTCTGAAGGACAAAACTCAGGAAACATGACACTCTGGAAAAGGGTCAGGCATCCAGGTGAAGCTCAGGAGATAACATGTAACCACTAAGCCTTCTTTATTTACTGAGTTCCAGCAAATGGAACCCTCAAGGACTTTTTTTTTTCCCCTGCAAAAATCTGCAGAGTTTTCAGTCTTACTGAGCTACATGAATTGATGAAGAAAATGAACTCTCATTATCTAATCTCATTAGAAAGACTTGTTTGGGTGGAACTGGCTCTGTGGGTCACTGAGTCTTTCTGGGTCTTGTTGTCTCCTGAAAGCAGTCATTTATATAGAGTTATATTGGCCCTATAGAACATGCTGCAGTAACTGCCTCTGATGAGAGGAGCTTCCGCTTCCGTTGTTGCAATGGAGCAGTGACCCTTGCTGGTAAACCTGTGGATTTTGGTATCTGTGGGAAGTCCCAGAACGAATCCCCCATGGGCATCAAGGGAAAACTGTCTATGGTACCACTACAGTGTCTTAGAGGCTATGCCAAGTTTGTGAAATTAAAGAACAAAAGTCTGCTGAGGAGAAGAAGAAAAAACTTAGTTCTACGCCATCCCCTTGGTGGTACATATAATCAAGGTTCACAGAAATATCCAAGTTCCAAGCAGATTCTTACTGTCTGGGACAGAAGGCATGCCACAAGGTTTGGCTGCTGAATGTATCTGTGAACATTTAATTAATGAGCAAAAGAAATAATTGCCTGACAGCGCCCACTGGATCATTAAAGTCGCCGGAACCAACATGCACCGCTGGGCAGAGTATTGAGAATAAAGAAAAACAAACACACACCGCAAAAGGGGCCAGCAAGAATCCAGAAGGAGGAAAGTTATAAATAGCATCATTATTAAATAGAGGTTTTGAGAGCTAATTAGTAAGGGTAAAGAAAAAGAAGCCGTCAATGCAAAGAATTAACAGTAGTCTGAGAAGGAGCAGGAGCTCAGGAACGGTCCTCCAGCTGGGCTGTTGGGATGGTATAAGTCACATGACTTTCCCCCTTCCTTCACATGTTTTTTTACAACAGCTATACTGAGATATAATTCACATACCCTGTAATTCACCCATTGAGAGTGTACAATTTGGTAGCTTTTAGTATATTCACAGAGTCGTAAAACACCACCACAATTAATCTTAGAATATTTTCATCACCCCAAAGAAGAACCCGACACCCATAAGCCATGTTCCCAGCCTGCTTTCCCTAGGCAATCACTATGGTACTTTCTGTCTCTATAGATTTGCCTATTCTGAACATTTCACATGAATGGAATCAGACAACAGGTAGTGTCTTCTGTGACTGGCTGCTTTTACTTAGCATAGACAATGTTTTCAAGATTGATCTCTGGTGTGGCATATATCAGTACTTCATTCCTTTTTATTTTCATTCATAAATTTTGACTTTTATCATTCACATCATGGGAAGACGAGCCCTGCAAACCTTTCTATTAATGTGTAGTGATAAAACCACAGGTACACTGGTCACAGGTTGGTGGAGAGAGGCTCATTTGGACCTCAGAATCTATTTGCATTCTAGAATCATTCTAAAGGAAAAAGGATTTGATAACTCTATCAAACTGACTAAATTGTGCCATTCTTTGATACCAGGGAAAAAGAGTTAGAGACATCCAATCTGTCAGGGAATGTTCACCCCTGTGTGCCTCCCCTCTGCTCTGAGTCTGCAGGACACCTGCTCTGATAATGGAGAATAAAATAAAGGAATGAGCTTCATCTTTATAGAAATGCCTGGCAGAGGAACTGGATGCTGTATCACAGAAAACCTCCTTAGATGACAGCAAGGGAAAAGCAAAGGAATAAAGTCCAATATTAAGAAGGGGCTGGGAGCAGAATTTGACCTTCCACTTCTTTTACTATCACTGTATTTTTATAAAACAATATTCTTTTTAAAAACATTCTAGTGTACTTTGAAACCATCCCCAAATTCTTTCTTTTAAACCCATATTCAAAGCCTATTTACAAATTTGGGGACGAGATAAGCTATAATGGTAACAAAAAAAAAAAATCAAGGACAAGGGCAGTGAAGAACCACACTGTGGAGTCGAGGCTGGATGGGCCCTGCTCCGGCATGGTGGGGCGAGGTCATTATGGGCTGGGTTTCTTCACGCATGAACATACAGTGTCTCTTTCACAACCCACATCCCCTTCATCCTTTTTTTTTTTTCTTTTGAGATGGAGTCTCACTCTGTCGCCCAGGCTGGAGTGCAGTGGTGTGATCTCGGCTCACTGGAATCTCTGCCTCCTGGGTTCAAGCGATTCTCCTGCCTCGGCCTCCCAAGTAGCTGGGACTATAGGCGTGTGCCACTACATCTAGCTAATTTTTTGTATTTTTAGTAGAGACGAGGTTTCATCGTGTTAGCCAAGATGGACTCAATCTCCTGACCTTGTGATCCACCTGCCTTGGACTCCCAAAGTGTTGGGATTACAGACATGAGCCACCACACCGGGCCTTTTTTGGGGGATGGGTCTTTCACAAATAAGAAGAGAGACATCACTGCAGAATGGGCGACTATTTTGCAACTCTTCCCCAGTGCTGTGGGCAACAGGCATGTGTACATAAAGACACCCATCACTTAATACTGCCTGTCATAGATGTTTAAATGGATAGGGTGGAAAAAATATTCTTTTCACACACTTAAAAATTACTTCAAGCTATTTTAAATTTGGAACTGTTTGTATATTCCTTATAAGTTTATAAAACTCACACTGTCCCTCCATGACTAACTGAAGTGGAATTGAGAGAGTATTCTATATTTATAACTTGACTGGTTGCTCGTGCTTACAGCCCTATTTCCATTCTCTGTTACTGTACACAGAGTTATGTGAGGTATTGTGAGCTCCTAAATGTTGCTGATTTCCTAACAAGGCAGGCCTGTGTCCTATAGGGACAAATTGGGGATTGTTTCGACCAAGTGGAGGCCAAGCTCAGAGGGAGAGGCCTCCAGCTTTGTGGTTTTGGCTGCACCTCCTAAAACCAGGGTTAGGGCCCACTTCTAGGCAATTACATGGCTGACTGGTGTTGCCCAAAGTATCAATACCACTGATACACTGTGTATTACACACACCCTGAGAAGCTCAATGCTACACAGCTATAGCTGCAAATGTCACTATCTACAAATGCCTGTTTTGGTAGAAACTGTTAGTCCGAAAGGTGTAATGTTTCAACAACCCATGCAAAAGCCCCTGCCACACACATAATCATCTATGTCAGCATAATTTAAATGACTAATCTGAAGACAGCCACTTGTAGGAAAACTACTAATTACAGAAGAGTATGCAATGTTTTGGATAAAATTTTGTCAATAACAGCAGAATTATTTACCAGGCAACCGTGCTAAATGTACGAGGTACTTGGGGAGGTAGATTTTTTTGCAGTACCTGAGGAACTTAGATTTTTACCTGCACATGTGCATATATGTGTGTGCAGGTAAAAATCTAAGTTCCTGTACGTGTATGATATATAAAATAATATAAAAACACGTGTATATGCACAAGAGAAGCCTCTTCACAGGGGCTGAATAAATGAACAGGAACAGTTCCTCCACTGCTGCCTTCTTAGGAGGATGCCCACCTATTTGGTGACCTCACAATTTTGCACAATCACTTGTGAAAGTCTCTTTTTAAAAATGTTTCTAGAGGCCCCAGGATATTCTTTGACAGAACCTCAAGAGCAGCAAATCTTTGAAAAAATGGCTCCTACTCCTATTCTTCTTTCTTGCCTAACGTCAGAAGCAGAAACAGGTATCTCATTTCAATTCTGTGGCTGTTGGTGAGGCTGGATTACCTTTTTCACGTATCTCTTGACCATCTGCATTACCTCTTCTCTTCGTGTCCTGGGGTCCATTTTCTTCCTTGGATCTTAAGTTTGTATTATATATTTAAATTTGAGCTCTTAAAGAAGGATATGCTTTTTCAAAACAGCACTGTGCCTTTAAATTTTTTTTCAGGTGGCTTGGTGATAAAATGTCTTTACAGTCTCTCATTCTCCCTCTAGGTCGCTTTGTCCCTCGCAATTAGACCTGCCAAGAAGCATGGACAGCAATAGCTATAGATCAGTAATCCTGAAACTTGTCTATTTCTTACCTTTCCAGCTTCTCTGGTCCCCTCTCCTTTGATCTAGTTACTTCCTGATGGCATACTTTTGGGTCTGTAAACATTTATGATAGAGTCTACATAATGCTAAAATGCTATGCTACTCTTTTCCACCATCAAATCTGATTGCTGGCCCTGTCTCCTGAAGATAAAGTACCTTTTACACTGTGTAGAAATCACCAAAGATCAACTAAACTTTCAAAGTAAACTCTGTAATCCACGATGGAGAGGGGAACAGGGTATGCCAGATAATCATACATGCTGGCTAAGAGAATTAACACCTAAGCCTTATGAGAACCAGCTTTTTGGAAAACTGTACCACAGAACACTCCCACCTTCAAAAATATATGGAATTTATATTTAATCTATCTGATGATTCAAAAGTGCCTTGGGAAAAAAAAACATACAAATGCAAAACTATCATCTTTGGAATGTTCTCACAAAGATTACCACTAAAAACAAAAACAAAACACTTGCCATCCCCACAGAATTCTGTTGGCTCATATTTTATTTTGCTTAGTTTTTATTTTTGTGGGTGGTAGAGGTAGTGGTAGTCGGGCTGTGCACTTGATAAAAATATACCAATCTTGCCAGGATGCATTAAAAGTGCTAAAATTGGCTGAGTGCAGTGGCTCACGCCTGTAATCTCAGCACTTTGGGAGGCCGAGGCGGGCGGATCATGAGGTCAGGAGATTGAGACCATCTGGGCCAACATGGTGAAATCCAGTCTCTACTAAAAATACAAATATTAGCTGGGTGTGGTGGTGTGCACCTGTAGTCCCAGCTACTCGGGAGGCTGAGGCAGGAGAACTGCTTGAACCCAGAAGGCAGAGATTGCAGTGAGCTGAGACCACATCACTGCACTACAGCCTGGGTGACAGTGAGAGACTCCATCTCAAAAAAAAAAAGGGCTAAAATCCCATCTTGGCAGTACAAATCCAATCATGATGGCAACTCTCATTTCCTCAATTTCAACTAGGGAAAAAATCTGACCTCATACTTCATAAAACATGTATGAAAAATTTCAAAGTTCAAGACTTTTTTTTTTTTAACTCTAGTGTTTTTTTTTTTGGTAGATAGGTAAAATTGGGTTCAAATGAAGAACACAGGCACTCCTTGAGTAAAATGCTGGTTGAAAGAGTGAATTTCAACTGTAAATGCCCAGTGGAGATGGCCTTCCAGAAACCTTCTGCTTTTTCCAATTAATTAGGAAACATCTGAAAGCAAATTCTTATTTGATTCCTGAACTATTAAATATCTACTATTATTTCCTGGTTTTAGGTATTCGGTTCATTCCAGACTATCATTCAAACTATAAAGTGAATTATTTTGCTGCCAGCTCACCCAACATCACTTACGGTTTTAGGAAAGCTGAAACATGAAGCTGATCATGACAAAGCCTACTGTTATTAAAAAGTAGAGTGGAAAATTCAAGGGCTCTTCCTTCAGATGCCATGGGTATGAGGCCGGTCATCATCCTATGCCACTGGCAAACTATCTGACCACTCCGGGCCGAAGTGAAGGAGATCACGTTTACAGAGTTCGGACACAGTGCTGCAAAATACAGTGGGCTTCTCATGTCTTTTTGTTGGGGAAGCCTTCACACCACCCCACATCCTCATCTTTTAATTGCCTCCCAAACATTAGCTGATTTTCAGGGATTGAAGGAATTTGCTTTGAAAGATGCAGGAATTTACACCTAGAATAACTTTTTAAAATCAAAACAAGCAAGGCAGCTCTACCGTGCAGAACATACGTGATCTTTCATTCCATCCTTGGTCTGAACACTGTAGCCATTTGCAAAAAAAAGTTCATACACATAAAGGAGTCAAATTGCACGCAAGCTCCAGTAACTGCCCATGCATCCACATGCTTTGCAGACCACGGGAATGTGTAGTTTACTTGCTAAATAAAGGGATCAGTAGACAGCAACTTGTACAACACATGACTGTGCTTCCCAAATTAACCCTTTCCCTGAACACTGTAAAAACCCAAACTGGCCAAGTCATTTAGAAAAAAAAAAAAGAAACCAAAAGGAATCTCAAGCATAAATCTCTTCTTCAAAAATCTTATCCAACATTCTGGACTTGAACAATCTGAAAACAAGGATCTGAAAATGTTAATGAGTTTTTTTTTTTTTTTTTTATCTTCTTCAAAGAAATAAGCTTTGTAGGAACTTCCTTAAGATTCAAGGAATCAAAACAACTGTTATCTCCCGGGATCCCAGAGCATCCTGATAGTGGAGTCGAGGGCCTGGGGAGGCCAGAGAACAGAAGCTGCAGAGCTGCAAACCCTCCTGCGGCATCCCTGAGGATGTGTTTGTGTTTTACTCACAGAGAGAACAAGTACTGGCAAGTGACAAAAAAAGAACATGTTTTGCAAACAATCAGTGTGACCGGAAACCCAGGGTAAAGGCTGAAGTCAGCGTTTGTCCACTGCAGTGGGAGCAGGGCTCTGCAATGCCTGTTAAATGGAACGCTCTGAAAAAGGGAACGGTTTCTCAGTTTCCCCATTCACCCAGAGGAGCTCTCACCTAAGGCCTGCGAAGGGAGGGGAAAAGAAGGGCCCACCCCCTACTCCCAAGCTGGGCTGTATCACTCTGTTCTGCGTCACCTTCACTGCAGAGCCGAGCCAGGTAGCATCTTTGAAATTAGGTGAATGCCCAATGGAAGGAGTCATCGAATTCTGTAGCTGAAAGCAACCCAAGAACATGACATTCAGTCAAATGTCTTCATTTGGCAGATAAAGTGAAGACCAGAGAAGCAAAGCGATGAAAGCCACACCACTCACAAGAGTTGGGCTAGATACCCAGGTTTCCAGCCTCTGAGCCCAGGGCTTCCGTCACATCACGATGTCCCCAGGCCCCCTACTTCGCCGAAAAGAAGAGCTCTCTCAATCTTTAAAGCACATGACCCTTTTTGATAAACAACCCACAAATTTTCTTTAATACTGTTGGAAATGTTGAAATGGACCACCCTCCTCCAATTTCCAATTCTGAAACTGCCTATTGAAAGCATTTTTCGGCCAGGCACGGTGGCTCACGCCTGTAATCCCAGCACTTTGGGAGGCCAAGGTGGGCAGATTATGAGGTCAGGAGTTCAAGACCAGCCTGACCAATACGGTGAAACCCCATCTCTATTAAAAATACAAATATTAGTTGGGCGTGGTGGCGCTTAGGAGGCGGAGGCAGGAGAATTCCCTGAACCTGGGAGGCGGAGGTTGCAGTGAGCCAAGATCATGCCACTGTACTCCAGCCTGAGCAACAGAATGCGACTTCACTGCACTGCAGCCTGGGCGACAGAGTGAGACTCAAAAAAAAAAAAAAAAGAAAGCAAGCAAGCATTTTTCTCCCCAATTGCACTTATTTCCTACCCCACAAACAGACTTCTGCTAGTGTAAGTAAAGCCTGTGAAATGCTTTTTCCCCCAACTGCACTCTCCTTACTCCTATCTAAATAAACAGTACCCAAACCTCTTTAAGTCCACTCTTTTCTCTGCTTCACAGATGGGAAGAGTTGCTCTTCCTAAATTAACGTTCTCAGCCCACGCAAGAGCTCTGCAGGGCCACCAAAGATACATTTGGAACCTGTGACTTCCATCCTCCTGCCCGCCCTATCCACAGCACATGCCCCTAACTCCTCCCTCCCTCAACCCTGATCCTTTGAAATTTCTAAACCTCCAGTAGAGGAAGTGCCCCAGGTCTCTCAAAAGGCTCAGTCATGCTTGAATTATCTGTTTCACCCACGAGGTACGGTAGGCAGCATTCTGACCGGAGCATACATTTAGGGAAAAGATTATCTACTTCCAAGACTCAATATTTAGAATTCCTAAAAATGCCATGTATTTGTTTTGAGAGTTGAAAGGATACCTCCTGTAACATCCAGAAACCACCTACACATGCAGTAACAGCAGTGGGTTAAGAAATCACCCTTTCTGTTGCTGTGACCACAGAGGGTACATCTTGCCAGTCTCCTTGCCCTGGAACTTGCAAAACTTACAGGAAATCTTCCACCACCTACATAGAAAATCCACTGCCAGAAAAATGAAGTGTAAACACTTTATATTAAATTAGCCAGGGGCTTAAAGAAATAACATCCCCATCCAGTATTTTCAAATTCTGGCTCACTTTCAGGTTTTATGGTGCACACAGGAGCAGAGGCACAGCGGACACATGACTGCCCTCTGTAGAATGTTTTGCTTTTTTTGATGAAGAGAAATCATCTACAAATTAGTACACAACTCAAGCTACCAAGAGAAAGCAGCCAGCGATCTTGCTTCCTTTACATGGGTTTTCTCGTCTAAGTCTTTACACTGGACTAGGATGGCCATCAAGAATACAAATCTATTTACCTAAAGAGAAATCTTTAACCTGGTTCTAAAATTGATTGGAGATTTTTTCTGAAAGAAGTAACAGTGAAAATACAGAAACAGAAAGAATAGGAAAAAGTGGAAAATGTTGATGTGTCTCAGGTTACATACAACACCCATCAGTAAGTCTTGTGAGATATGCCATGTAAAAAAAAAATGTACCAGCTGCTAACATTGTCATCTACCCAACCCTTCCCACTGGGGCAGCTTTACCTTCAGGGTGCACATCCCCTGAAGTGGCCCCTTGACACCTTGGCTTGCCTTCAGGGAGGAAGACATGATGACACGAGGTATCATTCCTCTGCACATAAACAGTGTCAAAAATACATTAAAAAGCAAACAAAACTATCAGTCAAGAAGCTATGCTGGCAAAATTTAAAGCAACAATTTAGAAACAGCCTACGCCCATTTATATGCCAGCCTGGCTGCATTTTTAAGGGCCCAAGTCATGTCTGTCTGTCTGTCTGTCTTTTTTTTAATTGGTTTTAAGGAGGGTCAGTGTGTAAAATTTTAAGATGCTTAAGTTCATCTTCTGTTTTAGGAGGCAGAGCATGGAAGGGCAGGCTGTGCTAGGCAAGAACATGGACTCTCAGGTTAGACTGAAGAAAGTTTATATCTCAGTGTCATCATTTATTGGCTAATGTGTATCAGAGGGACTCGTTTTCCTCAATACACACATAAGACAAATATCACCTGTGCTACCCATATAAGATGAAATGTGGCAAACCATGGAACTGTATTGAGTATGTCTCCTGGATGATCTTAGGTACTCTTTAAACATTAGCTACTATTATTACTTGATCCCTAGACCGAACTTCTGGTAGTGGCTCTGCTAATTCTGCCTGCTTGGCTAACGTGTACACGGGGTAGGAGAGACGTCCAGTCTCGCATTGTGACCTGCTGGTCTCTCATCCTCGGTGGTGCCCAGCGAATTATAATGTGCTGGGAAGCAGGTAAAAGAGGGAGATCCTAAGCCACATCTCTGATCAGTTCATATACTAGGGATCCACAGATTTAATTTCTAGGGGAGGGCTACATGGCAAAGAAAGAAAAAAGTATCACAAGGCAGGATTCTAAAATATTTCAAATTTCACCTCTGCTCAAATAAAAACATTACAAATTTTAGTTTTTCAGCACTGTTCTTAAATCCATTTGCTCAAAAATAATCTTCATTTAGCGCAGGTTGGACACGCACTTATACAAGACATCATTTGAAGGCCCAGTATAGTTCAGATGCTATTTTGAAGGGTCTTCAGGATGCAGGTATCCACTGCGGGGGCTGGGTGGGGGCTGAGGCTGCCAAAAAAGCTTTCAATTTCTACTAGGAAGGAGTTCCTTTTAGATAGGGAAAAAAGTTCCCTATGTGTCAAATGACTTTACTTAGCTCTTCAAAAACCAACCAAACAAAAAAAAACCCCAATACAGTCTCCTCCTAAATAACTTTATTCAACTTTTACACAGTGATATGGTTTGGTTCTGTGTACCCACCCAAATCTCACCTTGTAGCTCCCGTAATTTCCACCTGTTGTGGGAGGGACCAGTGGGAGGTAACAAATCATGGAGGTGGGTTTTTCCCTTGCTGTTCACATGACAGTGAATAAGTCTCACAAGATCTGATGGTTTTAAAAATGGAAGTTTCCCTGCACAAACTCTTCTTCTCTTGGCTGCTGCCATGTGAGATGTACCTTTCACTTTCTGCCATGATTGTGAGGCCTCTCCAAACACAGGGCGCTGTGAGTCCAATAATTCTTTTTCTTTTGTAAATTGCCCCGTCTCAGGTATGTCTTTATCAGCAGTGTGAAAATGGACTAATACACACAGATTAGATGAAAACTCTCTGGACGTAGCAAAGCGATCCAGATGCTCCTTCCTCTGTGGTAAGGAAAAGACTTCCTACAACCAATAAAGAAAGAGGTGAAGAAGCAAGTCCCTTGTTATTAATTACTGGGCTGAGATGGAGGTGGGTGAGGAATAAATAATATGGTGATACCAGATTTTGTGATAGGCATCCTGAAATGCTCAAATAAATGGACAATGCTAAATAACTATTCAAGAAGGTTCTGCAGCAAATAGTTCCTGCTCTCTGGGTCAACCAGAGATTACTCAAAGTTAGGGGTTCACTGGAACCACTTGCAGCCTTGCTTGAGAGCTGGGTCTAAACAGCTGCCATTATCACTTCCCAGGTCAAGGGAATTTCTTCCTGGATCAGTGGGCTAGACAGATGATTTGCAAGGAAGAACATACGCAGGTTGTTTGAAAAGAGAACTGGCTTTGTGCACAGGCACTCTGGCCAGCTACTAGACGTGGAGGTGGCAAGGTCAGCCAGCTGGCTGGTGCAGCCATCAGACTGCCCAGTTCTCACGCCTCCTGCACCTCCACTATCGACCCACTCCTCTTGCTTCAAAAAAAAATCAAGCTGGTGCCACTGCTATGGGAACATTCCTTCACCCTTGTCCCATCGTCACTCAAGGCCATTGCAATGGATGGGAGTAGGTCAGGAGTACACTGAACACCTGCTTTTCTCAGATTTCCCCTCTGACCCTGTATCAAGGAAGATGCATCTGTTCACCCATTCAGCAAAGATTTCTATAATTTCCTGGTGCGGGCACTCTTGAGCTTCTGGGGTGCAGCTGTGTCTGTCTGTACTCCAGGTTCAGTGCCCAGCGGCAGTGATCTTACTAAAATGATGGGGGTATACACACACACACACACACACACACACATACATCTTTTAATCTCCTACCCCTGCTCCAACCCCACTTGCTGGTTTCTTTTCCTTGAAGGAAGCAGGCCATTTCCTGACTCTGGGCCTTCACACATGCTGCTCCATCTGCATGGATTTTGCCTCCTCGCACTCTCGACCTGCCCAGAGATGCCTTAATGACCTGCCTGCTGGATGTCATCAATCCCAAGAGGTCTCTCCTGACCGCCCTCTGCAGGTAGGTGCCATTCCTGCAGCCCTGTCGTTTTATGATAGCATCCTTCCCATCCCCTTCAAAGCACTGCTCATGTTTACAGACTTATTTGCTTTTGTTTTCGGCCAGGGGCTAGGTGGAAGGGAGAATGAAGAGTTACTGCTTAATAGGTACAGCTTCAGTTGCATGAGATGAAAAGAGTTCTGAAGATAAATGGTGGCAATGGCTGCTGTACACATAAAATGATTAGATGGTAAATTTTATGTTATGTGCATTTTACCACAGTTTTTTAAAGACTTATTTTTAGGCTTACTACCTCTTTTCCACTAGTGTACAGTGCACTACACTAGGGTGGGAATCCTTTTTTTCACTGTGTTCCCAGGGCCATGCTCATATATACTTGTGATGCACACATTGTAAGCTCCTGGAGAGACACTATTCCTTATTTTTATTTGCCTCATAGCTCCTCCCAGAGAGTCTTACACATATATAGAGACAGGTATTAATTTAGCACTGGACGACTACTCATGCAAACGTTCCAAAAACAAAGCCCTTGCATTATATGTAAAATGGGGGAGCCAAGTGTGCATATACAGACTTTAAGGTGTCTCTTCTTTTGCCTTGGCTTATAAGAATCTCAAGGGAGCCAGATTCCAGGAAGAATAATCTTCCTTCTTGTGTGGCAAGGTCATCCTGCCAATTTGACCATACAGGTCCTGTGTCACCCATGTGGCATGTGGGTTAACTGAAAGCTGCCTTAAAATCCCCTTGGAATTAGGCAACATATAAATGGAAAGTCCAATAATAGAAAGGGGTTTCCTGGCAAATAAGTACTTTTCTATGTATCAAGAGTCAACTATTATTAAATAAATAGATGATGGCAAGAATAATATGAAAAATTATCTCCTTGCCCCTTCCTTGAAAAATAAAAAAAAAAGGATAAAAATCTGAGAAACCATGTTTAGGAGATGAGCTGTCAAATAATCCAGAGTCCTCTGGCTGCATTTCTTTGCAGGTGTTCTCCAAGAATTACCCAAAGAAATAATTTAACCTATCAATAAGCCCAACTCTCTTACAGGTAACACTTGCTTCTGAGCAGACTAAAATCTTTTTAATGAAAATAATTCTCTCTCAAGAGTGTGATATGAGTAAAAGCTGAAGGTACTAGCAGGGAAGGGAACAATGAATGTTTAGTAGTAGCAGGAAGGCACCTAACATTGATGGGGCGCTCACTGCTACGTGTGCTAAGTGCTTTGAGTACACTGTCAGATTTAATATGTGCAATAAAGCCAAAGAGGGAGGGCCTGCTGTTTTCCCATCTTCAGAACCAGGGCCTGAGGCACAGAGAAAGAATGTGTATGTGGCTTGCCCAGAATCACACAGCTTGAAGAAGGCAGAGCTGGAATTCCAGCCTGGGCAACCTGACTCCAGGGTCAATGCTTCCAACCAACAGGCTACAGTGTACCGGTACATATTACAGAGTTTTTTTAGCATAATTCTTGTAACTGGTAGGAAGGAATCAGCATTATTTTCCTGGACCGAGTGTCTAAGAGGCTTTATCTTGCCAAGAAGACAGAACTCATGTACTGATTGCCAGGAGATTGCATGAGACTCATTTCCATGCCTTAAAGATGTGTCAGGGCCATTTTTGGGCCATTCTAAAGAACAACAAAAAAATTAATTTGGCTTTCTTTTTTTTGGAGACAGGGTCTGTCTTATTCTGTTGCCCAGGCTCGAGTGCAGTAATGGCTCATGGAAGCCTTAACCTCCACCTCAGCCTCCCAAGTAGCTGGGTGTGCGCTGTCATGCCCTGCCTTTTTAATTTTTTTTTTTTTTTTTTTTTTGAGACAGAGTTTCACTCACTCTTTTGCCCAGGGTGGAGTGCAGAGGTGCAATCTAGACTCACTGCAACCACCATCTCCCTGTTTCAAAAAGTTCTCCAAGTAGCTGGGATTACAGGCATGCGCCACCACGACCGGCTAATTTTTATATTTTTAGTAGAGATGGGTTTCATCATGTTGGTCAGGCTGCTCTCGAACTCGCGATCTCAAGCGATCTGCCACCCTTGGCCTCCCAAAGTGCTGACATTACAGACGTGAGCCACTGCACTGGGCTTGGATTTGGCTATTTTAAAAAGTGGAAACGTTACTGCTATGCTTAACCTAACTTCAAAATATTTCTTAATTATTCCTACTTTAAAAATGCCACAATTCACACAAGTTGATGAAGCACAGAATTAGTACTATATTAAACACAGTGTTTAATCACTAAGGCTTTAAAAATAATTATAAAGTCAAAAAGCTTTTCTTTCTGTAAATTCTTATTACTTAAAATATTTGCTCATCAAACACCTGGTCTACCTGTTTGTAAGGCATGCCAAGCACTGTGAGGGCTAAGAGACATACACAAGGCGCACAGTCAGATGCAGGAGATGAGATGTAGGCACAGATACTAATTCAAGGCAAGGATTTGTGTCACAAAAGATACCTATCAGGAGGACAAGAACACTTCCAGCCAAGAGGCCCACACAGTGTCAAGGCATGTGCAAGGCAGGAGTGTGCAAGTAGCAACTTCAAAAATAGGCAAAGGAGCCTTGGGGATTCAAGACTGGGAGGTGGTGGGGGTGGGGCTTCTCAGATTTATATATTTCAATAGAAAATTATAAATCACTACTCATATTAATAGGTAACTTAAAATTCTTAAAATTTAGCTCAGTTATTTTTGCCTTTAAGAAATATTTTAATTAGTCCTGGTGCGGTGGCTCACGCCCATAATCGCAGCACTTTGGGAGGCTAAGGTGGCCGGATCACCTGAGGTCAGGAGTTCCAGACTAGCCTGGCCAAAGTGGTGAAATCCCGTTTCTACTAAAAATACAAAAAATTAGCCCGGCGTGGTGGCAGGTGCCTGCAATCCCAGCTACTCAGGAGGCTGAGGCAGGAAAATCGCCTGAACCCCAGGGAGGTTGCAGTAAACCGAGATCGCGCTCCCGCTTGGGCAACAATGGTGAAACTCTATCTCAAAAGAAAAAATATTTTAATTAAACAAACCCAATTTGTTTTAAAACCTCACAGAACAAGGTCCAGAAAATGGCTTTTGTTGCTATGCAAAGTTGATGACTGTGGATCATCTATTCCTAAAGTTGTTTAGAATGGCTTAGTTATTTCTCTCTCTCTCTTTCCCTTTCTCTCCCGGCACAAGGAAGTTTTACACCATCTACAATCCCTCCATTAAATTAAAAAAAAATAAACAAACAAACCTCCATTGTGAGAGGCGCCATTGGTGTCTGCCTCCTTGTCTTCCCATCACAAAAGGAGAGGCAGGCTGAAGAACAGCCTCACTGCTCAGGATGTCATGAATTTAAAAAAGTGTAGCAATGCTGCTTGGCCAGACAGAGTGGAAAACAAAAACCTCAGTCATTTGTTTAAACAAATTCGCAAAAACAAGAACACTTCCCCCATGTACCCGTACCCAGTTAATTCTAAAAAGGGTCACACATTTAGAATGATTTTAAAAACTTTAACTTTCACACGTTAAAAACAACATGATGGGAGCAAACAAGTGGACATCACCCCTCCCCGGCGCTTATCTATTTCTGGTTTAATTAAGCGGCCGAACCGACCGCCAACGCTTCCTCTCATCCCAACAGGAAAATTTCATGGCTCCTGAAGGTCTGAGTCAGACTGGAAAGCTCATGAATATTCTGATTTTCTGGAGCTGATGCAAGGAAATCACTATAATTGATGACCACGCAGAACTATCTACTACTTTTGAACCACTCCTCTGAAATAATTTATCAGAAGTTAGATCTTCGTTTCTAAAGTTATTAATAACAAGAGTCTGTTTCTGATTTTTAAGATGAAGTTGAATCTTTCAAGCCATTCTTCTTTTCAATAAATTCCCTCTATTTGCGGGGATCCGCGCTAATATACTGCCTGCTCTACTGCATTTTAATGAAGGTGATGAGAAAATAAACTGAAGAGAACCTGAAGCTTCCCATGTGAAATGGGAAGAAAGCAGCGTGCTGCAGATTTAAATCAGGATCTGCATTTACTGGGTACACGAGAGTCAAGAGAGTACGCGCGTCTGTGCGGTGGCGGCGGGGGACAAAGGCGGCGCGTCTTCCCGTGGGCAGCAGGAACGTCCTGGGCTGTTCCACTGAAGATCTGGGCTCTGAGTCACACGGTGGTCCCGGGGAACAATTAAGACGAGTTCAACTGAGAAGTGCCGTATCCCATGTTAATTTTTCTTTGCAAACACATTTGCATCTTTTACTTTCATTTTTAAATTGCATGCATATGTGTATTACCAACTCATCTGGGTAACGGGCAATTTTATCTACTCTGCAGCCCCCTCCTGCCTGTGGGGCAAGTGGCGACCCCAGAGCTGGAAGCGGGAGCACCCTTTTCTTACGATTCTCGGACTGCTGATTTTCCATCAACACTCAATTATGTTTAAGGATACACTAGGGTGTGTACTGAGATAGTTCAAAATGATTTCCTTACAACGTAAAACGGATCGTGGACCACGGGAATCCAGTGACCGAAACCGCGTTCTGCTAGCGAACTGAGGTTTGGAACATGTGGTTGAGGAGAAACGAAAAACCCTTTATGCATTTCCAGATATCAAATTTAAAGAATTTAAAGGAAAGAAAAACCCAATGAGTTCAAGTCTTCCCAAACCACAAAGCCACGCCCAGGCCCCACTCCCTTTTCCATCGACTTTAGCACATCCGGAAGCCCAGGCCTGGGACCACGAGAGGGGCGGTGGGCGTGGCTGGATGTAGTCACGTGACCATCAAGCACAGACACCGCCCCCCCCGCCCTCCCCAGCCCCGCCTCCAACCAGCCTCTCCTTTGCTGCTGCAGGCGCCGAGCCAGGGATCCAGGCGGCATTTCCAAACATAGATCCACACCTGTACCCGCAATCACTTTACAGGACATGCTGGGAATTAGTCCAACATATCCTTTGGGGTCTAGAAGTAATACTCAAATAGATTTTACCTATCTCCCTCTATTCTGCAGCCAACCTTAAAACACTGATCTGGAAATTGCAAACACAAAATAACTCTTAGTACACAATATTGTGAATTCTGTGCCAGTCTCACCTTCAAAAGCTATATAGTATATACTTAGTATACAAACTAACTCAGAATCATTTCTCCTACTGTCAGGAGTCCTCTTTGGTCCAGCAAGCATGTGTCATCTGATAGCCTATCTTACTGAGCACTTGGGGGTTTTGAGATGCCTAAGATTCTTTTCTCCACATCTCCCAAATATAACAGCTACATTTCAGACTCCTAAACTTTAATTTGGGGTAAGTTACAAATATCAGTGAGGAAAAATGAGGGCCACAGGAAACTTAGTATAGCTTGCATGCTCGTCTGAGGGCCATAATAAAATTACAAACAGGGATGGATTGAAAGATATTTTAAAAATTTAGACATTCACAGTTTCATCAAATAGAGGTATGAGATTTGATAAAATGTTACACTTGAGGAGTGTATATCTTTTTAATTTAAAAAATAAAAGACCATATAGATTAAAATCAAAGAACAGACAAATTTTTAAAACTTTCTTTTGGATAAAGGGTTATTTTTACGCTGAGTGCTGTGGCTCCCGCCTGTAATCGCAGCATCTGGGAGGCCGTTTGGAGAAGACAGCTTGAGGCCAGGAGTTCAAGAGGAACCTAGGTAACATAGTAATACTTCACCTCTACGAAAAATAAAAAAACTAGCTGGGCATGGTGGCACACACCTGTAGTCCCAGTTGCTCAGGAGGCTGAGGTG
>PVKP010004126.1:90807-101079 GCA_004027715.1 Plecturocebus donacophilus | reverse complement strand
CTCCATTGTTAAGCACAATTATTGGCATAAAAGAGGTTTTTAATACCCATTTTTAGACTGTATTCTAGCCTGGGCAATAAAACAAGAATCCCATTCTCTCTCCCTCTTTCTCTTCCTCTTTCTTTCT
Organism: Plecturocebus donacophilus; assembly: GCA_004027715.1. NCBI lineage: Eukaryota > Metazoa > Chordata > Mammalia > Primates > Pitheciidae > Plecturocebus > Plecturocebus donacophilus. The sequence continues at coordinate 100,952 of PVKP010004126.1, read as the reverse complement.
CTCTTTCATTCTTTTTTTTCTTTCTTTTGCTGTTTCTTTCTCTCTCCTTTTCTCTCTTTTTCTAAAATCTCTCCCTCTTTCTTTCATTCTTTTTTCTTTCTTTTGCTGTTTCTTTCTCCTTTTCTCTCTTTTTCTAAAATCTCTTCCTCTTTCTTTCTCTCTTTCATTCTTTAAAAAAACAAAAAAAAAAACAAAAAAAACAGGGACTCAAACAAATGGCAAAGCAATGTTCATTGTAGCCAAAAAGTTGTAACAACCCAGTTGTCCAGTACTGTTTCAATGGATAAACAAATTGTGGTGTATAATATACACAGTGGAATACTATTCAGCCAGAAAAAAGAATGAAGTTCTGATACATGCTACAACATGGATGGACCTTGACAATATGCTAAGTGAAATAGGTCAGGCACCAAAGGACAATTATTAAATGATTCCACTTTTATGAATTGTCAAGAATAGGCAAATTCATAGAGACAGAAAGTAGACTAAAGATTATCAGAGGTTGTGGTGGGTAGGTGTTATTGCTAAATGGTTAGAGTTTCTGTTTAAGGTGCTGGAAAAATTTTGGCAACAGATAGTGGTGATGGATGCACAGCATTGTAAATATAATGAATCCCACTGAATTTACTTAAATGTGGTTAAACTGTAAATTTTATTATACCTATTTTACCACAGTTTAAAAGAACCCAGTTTCTAGAATAAATTTACCTCTTAAGTTTTGCAGTTCTATGTAGCTAGTAGTTCATATAATTTTGTATATACATTTTGCATAAATAGCTAAAATGTAGGGATTACAAAAACCTGCTTCAGTTATATTGCTGTTGGATTGTTAGGTATTTTCCTTAAAGATGGTTCATGTTGCTTTTGGAGAAGAGAATATTCAATGATTAGCAGAGTTTGTGATGTCTAAAAGCCAGAATGCTGGTGCTGTTAAAATCTAGGAGCCCTGGAATTCATTAAAACTCTGATCATGGCATCATGGCTGATGCCTGTAATCCCAGCTACTCAGGAGGCTGAGGCAGGAGAATCGCTAGAACCCAGCAGGTCGAGGTTGCAGTGAGCCAAGATTGCGCCACTGCACTGGAGCCTGAGCAACAGAGTGAGACTCCATCTCAAAACAAACAAAACAAACAAAAACCTCTGATCAAGACTTAGCGGATTTTCCAGTTCTTCCTTTTTCTAGTATTTCCTTTTTCTAAGTTGAATTGTTAGCCTCTCAATTGGCTAAAAAAATCAAATTGAGTTTTGGTATTCTTCTGTGGCTCTTTTCTAGTGGACTAATGATGTTCAAAAATTAGTGAAAATAGACCTGGCTTGGCAACTCATGCCTGTAGTCCCAGCACTTTGGGAGACCAAGGAGGGAAGATTGCTGAGTCCAGCCTGGACAACATGGGAAAACTCTCTCTACAAACAATACAAAAATCGGCCAGGCCAGTAGTCCCAGCTACTCAGGAGGTGGGAGGATTACTTGAGCTGGTGGGTCGAGGCTAGAGTGAGCCATGATTGCACCACTGTATTCTAAGCCTAGGTCAGAGTGAAATCCTGTGTCAAAACAACAGCAGCAACAACATATTAGTGGATACAGCGATAGAAATTTTTAAAATTATAAGCAAAAGATGAAGTCTACAGTCTCCATAAAAGATAAAGTATTTTTAATTTTGTGGCTTCTTTTTGGGGAAAATTGCTTTCCTTAATGGAGACAGTAGCCGTGTTTTCGTATATACTTAGTTATAATTCCTTATTTCCAATTCTAAAATCTGAAAACTCTGAAAACTGAACATTTCTCCCCCTGAGTTTAGCACAGGCTCATTTAGTGTGAGTATTCATATGCTTCACTGTAGAAATATTTATGTGTTTGAATACAGCTTGCTGCCCCATGTCAAGCTGGAGTAATATTCAATATATTTTTCATGTACTCTATTACCTTTGTAAAATCTGGAAAGTTCTCCATTCCATCCAAGACCCACATGGTCTCAGTCATGTTGGATAAGGGGTATAGACCTGTATCAAGATTTGGATTAGTAAAGGAAGGTGATAAAATTTCTCCCAACCCCCTTATTTTGCTATCTTTTCTACAAGGTTTTTTTTTTTTTTTTGACCTTAAATATTGTGAGATAAAAGTAAATTTATAGTATGCAGCTATAAGTTTTTTAGTCCTCCAGTGTTAGAAAAAGGTTGGTAACATTTTAACTTTCATTAACAAGTATCCTTTGAGACTACAATGTGCTGCACCAAGTGAGAATCAATGATTCATTTCTTATATATAGGAAGTATTTGGTGAAATCACTTCCCCATTTGTATTAGTTTCTTCTGTTAAAAAAAAGATGAATATTTTAAAGAAAGACAGCTTTAGCAGGAATAAATAATGGATGTAAATGGAACATGAAGTATAGAAGGTATTTTCAAAATCCTAATTGGAAATTTGAGCTTTTGTCAAAAACAAGTTCTAGTCAGTGATAGAAAACAGCACATCATATAGATTTTTGCAGGACATATGTTTTCTGCTTCTAGGGCTGGATATCAGCATCTTTCTATAAGGGCCAAATGGGCTCTGAAATGCCTTTCCTTAGATTCAACAGAATGTGTTTGACTAGTTTTCTTTGAAAAAATTCAGGTTCCATTCAGTAATAGGAACCAGCATATCATAAAAATTCTTGGCACAAATATAATTATAGTAATATTTAATATAATTATAGTAATATTTTAAACATATTTGTATGATTAAACTATAATATAATTATATAATTGTACTATTTATAGTATGATTATAATATTTATAATTAATATAGTAATATTTACTTTTTATAAGCTTGAAGAAGTATTTATAGTAAGTAAAATTATGAGGCAACAAATGTTTATCTCTAGGTAGAATATTTAAACATTTAATCATTTCTTGGTGGTTAGTTTTCTCTCTTAAAGTACTGGATACTGGCCATTATTTAAATATTTTAAACATCAGAGTTTAAGAAATGGATTTATTATAATTTATTATACTTGGCAATTGCCTTTAGTATTAATTGAAATGAACAGTTATCCATTCCTGAACTAGAAGATTCCATCCTAATTTGATTTTTAAGTCCTATATTTTGTTTTTCTAGTTATTTTAATTGGCACTTCTGCATTGAACTCTGCTATTTTAAGATGCTGTCATCGTATTGCTTCTAGAAGCGATGTTCCCCCTAATTTATGCGTCTAATATACTGTGAATTGGAGTAAAAATAACAAAGCTTAGGGTTTTTTTTTTGTATTTGTTTTTTAATAATAAAAATAGGTATAGTTCAAAGCTTGATGGACTCTCCTGTAAGCACCTTTGTGCTCATATTTTTGTCATTGACTTTGGTTGCATCAAGACTGTTTTTGTCCACTTTTTCATTCTTTGTTGGCTCATACTGTTAAGCTTTATGTATGAATAAAGTATTATTATAGTACCAAATAATTTCCCAAAGTCACTGGAGGACTATGGTCCATCTTTTTTTTGAGACAGGGTCTCACTCTCTTGCCCAGGCTAGAGTGCTGTGGTGCAATCACGGCTCACTGCAGCTTGGACCTCCTGGACTCAAGTGACAATTCCACCTTAGCCTGCTGAGTAGCTGGGACCTCAGGCACATGCTATGATGCCTGGCTAATTTTTGTATTTTTTATTGATGCCTGGTGTTTCACTGTGTTGCCCAGGCTGATCTTGAACTCCTGGGCTGTACCCTCAGGCTTCCCAAAGTAATCTACCCTCAAGCATCCCAAAGTACTTGGATTACAGGCATGAGCCATTAGGCCCGACCTGGGGCCATGTTTTTTGTTTTGAAGTTATAACACATTATAAATGATAAATAAGTAACAGGGTCTGGATTCTAACTAACCTGGGTGTTCTGTCTCCAAAGTCCATGGTCTAACTCTTCTGTGATGTTGGGTGTTTAGGTTGCTTCCAGTTTTCCTTTTTATAAATGATGCGGGCACAGAATCATTCTGCACTGTAACTTTTGCTTTATGCCAGGTTGGTAGCAGATCCTGCTGGTAGTCATCTAAGAAGAAAGTATTTGGTAATAAGCAGTGTACGATACTAATACTCCTGAATTTACTGTAGTTATTGATGAACTGCTGTAGTTAATATGAAGGGAAATGTGTGTTGTATTCTTTATCTGGATAGCTCGTAAGAATTGAATTACTATGCTTCTTTGATTCTAAAATTCACATATTTCTATTTTTGCCATTCCTAAAATCATCATAATGTTTTTGTAGCCAGTGTGTACAATTAGTGTGGCTGTGTATGTTTCTCTCTCTTTTCCTTCCTTTCTTTTCTTTTTTTTTTTAGACAGAGTCTTGCTCTGTTGCCCAAGCTGGAGCACAGTGGCATGATCTCAGCTCACTGCAGCCTCCACCTCCCGGGTTCAAGTGATTCTCCTGTTGCAGCCTCCCAAATAGCTGGGACTATAGGCATGCACCACCACACCTGGCTAATTTTTGTATTTTTAGTAGAGACAGTGTTTCACCATGTTGGCCAGGCTGCCCTCGAACTCCTGACCTCAAGTGATCTGTGGACCTTTGCCTCCCAAAGTGCTGGGATTACAGGCATGAGCCACTGCACCTGGCCTCCTTCCTTTCTCCTGAAAAGTTGTTTTAAAATCCCTGACACATTGTTATATTTGTGGTGCCTTAGAATCAATGGAATACAGTCTTGTACACTAGCTTTTTAAGGTAACTGAGGGTAATAAAGATTTAATAAGACATTTTATTTTACAGATATTCAGTCCCCTGATGCTGAATATGTAGATTTGCTTCTTAATCCTGAGCGCTACACCGGTTACAAGGGACCAGATGCTTGGAAAATATGGAATGTCATCTATGAAGAAAACTGTTTTAAGTATGTGTCATTTTCATTTAGAAAAATTCCTGTAAGATGTGGTGATTTCTTTTTATAAACAAAATTATAATGATTTAAAATTAAAAATCAAATTCACTTTGTTAAAAGATGTATTTCTACAAGGAAACGTGACTATTCATTAATCCAGTTTCCTTCTGGGGAAATATATAGATGTGAATTTCCACAAATTTTTCCTTTTTTTTTTTTTTTTAAGAGTTAGAGGAGTATTAGACTTTTATTGAAGTATTGTAGGTACTTGACAAATGTTCCTTGAGTAGATTACAGGATCTTATTTTATAGATGAGATAACCTAGAGCTGGAGAGGTTTACTTCATTTTCCGAGATCATATAGTGACAGTGTAGAGAAAAGAATATATAACTCTTAAATTCTCTTTTTGGTGCTCTGTACTCCCCTTTGTGTGGCTTTGGTTATTTTACAGTTAAATTGATTTCAGAGAACAATTATAATAGGTAACATTTTTGAGCACTCACTGTATTCTAGGCATTGTGGTAAGCATGTTACATACATTTTCTCCTTTAGACCTTGCAATACCCTGTGTTGTAGTCATCACTGTTTCATAGAAACAGTGTTTTCTCAGAGAAACTGAGACTTAGAGAGGTTAAATGATTTGTTCAGTGTCAACTAGTGAGTGAAGAGCCCACTTTGTACTGGGTAACCATTATGCTGGAGGCAGTTGCTGGTCACTGGGTGTCTGAGAAATGCTTCAAGTTACTCACTTGTAAGCCTTGAGGCTCTAAACAGTGCACTTACTTGTTTTTGGAAAGAACGTATATATGTGCGAGCATGTTGTGCTATCTTAGAGATGGAAAGAGTTCTAGGAAAATCTTTAGGGTTCCCAAATTCGGGGATAATATTACATATTTCACTTTTTATAAGTCAAACATAAATATAAGATCAGTAATTATGCTTACACCAATAAAATGTCATACTGTGGTTTTTTTTTTGACTTGAAGAATTTCTCCAATTTGGAAAGTAGAGTTTTTATTACTTATTTCTGCCATGTATTTTATTTATCTTGACTATTACTAGAATTGTTTGATTTACTGACTTAATGATTTACTTTAAAGGTTTTTTTTTGTTGTTGTTGTTTTCCTTTTTTTTTTTGGGGGGGGCGGATAGAGTCTCTGTTGCTCAGGCTGGAGTGCAGTGACGTCATCTCTGCTCACTGCCACCTCTGCCTCCCAGGTTTAAGTGATTCTCCTACCTCTGCCTCCCGAGTAGCTGGGACTACAGGCATGCACCATCACCCCTGGCTCATTTTTCTATTTTTCGTGGAGATAGGGTTTCACCATGTCAGGCTGTTTCTTGACTCCTGACCTCAGATGATCCACCCACCTTGGCCTCCCAAAGTGTTGGGATTACAGGCATAAGCCACTGCACCTGGCCTTGTTGTTGTTATTTTTACTGTGAATTAAGAATCCATGAAGTATTTGTTAGATTTGTATTAGTTTTATAGTCATTTTTGTACTAATTAGTATCCTGATTCCCATGATTTCTAATATAAACAATGTATAAGGAGCTGTTAATTATATTGTGTATTTTAAAATATAGCTTAAATATTCTGTTCTCAAAATGTCTTCAGTTGTGCAAATTTTTTAAATGGATGCTAAAATAATCCCTATAGTTTACTAATAATCTAACACATATTTATTTTGGGATTTAAAAGCACTTTAGTGACATATTAACTCTCCAGAAAATTTCTATTTTTTCCTACTGAACAAACAACTTTTATTTAAATTGTAACAAACTTAGCCACAGGGCAAATTGATGTGTCTAGAGATTACCTAAGTGGAAAATAATCTGCACTATTTAAAAAAAAATTTTTTTTTAATTTTAATGCTTATATTGAATATTTTTTGCTTGTCTTTCAGTTGGGATACACTTTGTGCCATACATGCACATATACATAGAAATGTATATATAATACATATAAAAACATAGTAGTGACTCTAGAAGAGCTCGGCTGATAGTCTCTCTTCTTTTGTTTAAAGAAGTAATTAGCAAATGATCTGCTGGCTGCTACAGTGGGAAAAGATCAGGAACTATTATCACTAAAACAAATAGCCACCCTCCCTTAAAGCAATTAAGAGAAAACTAAATATTTTATAATCTCTATACAACAATTTGATTTTGGATATTAAGCAACTTTCTGAGATAATATCACTTAAATATAACATGATTGGCAACGTATTTATGTTTAAATTTTTAATTCTTTTTGTTTCTAGGCCACAGACAATTAAAAGACCTTTAAATCCTTTGGCTTCTGGTCAAGGTAAGTTACTTATTTGCATTGTTCTATTATTTATCAGCTAGGGAACTTTGATTCCAAGGAATGGGAGGCAAGATAAATGGCAGTAATAGTTGAGGTCATATAATCCACAGTCCTGTTTCCATAGAAGTTATGCCTCACCCTTGCAGAGATTGGTGCTTAAAATATTTGTACTTCAGTAAGGAGTATTTTTATAATGAAGTTTGTGGTATTAGATTATCAAAAAATAAAGATTAGGATATATATTTATTCTTTATATTTTGGCAGGTACACTCTGTCCGTTTTTAAAAATTTTTACTCATCTCACAGATAAATATACAAAACTCAAATTTTTTCTAAAACTTGAAATTACTGCATATATTGGGAGTTTGATTTCAACTTTACATGTCTTTAAATCGTAATACATTTTTAATACTCTATTTTCACTCAAGGTCTGGCTCAAATGCTGCTTTTTCTATAAAACTTTCCCTGGTCCTTATACCCAGAAGTAATTTCTTCTTCCTCATGAAGTAATCTTATGCATGTGTTTGTAGTTTTTTTTTGGAGGGGGTAGGGGGTGGGGGGGTGGAGTTTCACTCTTTGTTGCCTAGGCTGGAGTGCAGTGGCGCAATCTTGGCTTACTGCAACCTCTGCTTCCCAGATTCAAGTGGTTCTCCTGTCTCAGCCTCCCGAGTAGCTGGGATTAAAGGCACCCGCCACCACACCTGGTTAATTTTTGTATTTTTAGTAGAGACAGTGTTTTACCATGTTGGCTGGGCTTGTCTCGAACTCCTGACCTCAGGGGATCCTCTGGCCTCGGCCTCCCAAAGTGCTGGGAACAGTTGTGAGCCACCACACCTGGCCATGTTTGTGTTTTTAATTCTTTAGTTTTCCTCTTGCAGCCTTTCCCACTGTGTAGCATTATTTTATTATTATTTATATATCTATTGATTTACCCCAGTACTCTGAACATATGGGTAACATTTATCTGTTTTATCTCTCAATATAGAGCCTGACACATCATAGATGGAGTAGATTGTTAGATACATGATCATTGACAATTGCTCTCCTCATTGAATGATCTTGTCTACAATAGCAGAGTTGGTTGTTCTTTCAGCAAATGATTATCCACCATTTACTATGTGCTAGGCACTGTGTAGATGCTAGAGGGGATGTAAAATTAAAATTCACAAAAACCCTGCCCAGTCTGTAATATGAAGAATGGTTTGTTGAGTAAGCCATTTCAGTGTATGATTTCAGACTTTTTCTTTAGAAATTATATATCCTTATTCTCTTCAAATATGTGCTTATTGATAAAATCTTTAATGTACTTTTAGCAAAAGTGCTTAGTTCTCATTTTAAAAATTTATTTGAAAAGATGCTGATCACAAATAGTTAATACATATAAATTTCCTCCTAGAAGAAGATGAGGTTACATCATTCCCTAAATTCTGGGAGGTTTCTCTTAGATTAGAAATGAAAAAATCTTTAAATAAGGCTTTTGGATTTATACAGAGTCACATGTGGTGACTCGGTGGAAGCCACTCATTTAATATCAGATGAAATGCAAATTAATAGAAAAGGGGGGATCATTATCAACTTACATTATGATTTGATAAAGTAATTAACCACATCACTTACCATAAAGATACATAGGAACAATTTAAATATTTATCATTAGGGAACTGGTTAAATGACTTATGGTATAATCACATAGTAGAAAATAGCCATTATAAATGTTGCTGTAAATTTGTATTCATTTAAATGAAAAGTGACCAATAACACAGTGAGGAAAAGCAGGTATCAAAATAATTTGTGTAATTTTTATAAAAACATATATCTATAAACAAAGATATTCAATAAAATGTAAATAGTATTTATCTTTGGGCTGGGTAATTATGAATAATTTTTTTGTCATCTTTTTTTACAACATATATTTGTAATGATTATATATTTCTTTAATAAACTGACCGCATTAAAAAAGTGGGCAAAATTTTTGAGACAAATTTTCAGTAGTAAATAAGCAGCTGCATACAAATTACTGTATTATGTATAATTTGAATCTTATAAATAGTCTGTGAAAATATTCCCAACTGAGGTTAAATATTATAAGGCCAGGCTGGAGGTTTCAAAGCAGTAATAAAAATCTAACAGAAACTATATTATAGTTTTAGGATAAATAAATGTAGAAAAAGTCTCTGCCAGTGAAATAAACATAGGTCCTTCAGATATTGAAGAGTACTCTCAGGTGAAGGATTACTTTTTTCTCTCCTGTCAGGCTATATTAAATCTTACGTGAGCTGAACCTCCTAATGCACACCTGTGGCGATAACACCATTTAGTCAAATCAGGCGTAATTCATATCACCACCAGATAAAGTTGCAGTCACGAATGTCTCACTTTCAGATTTTACTTGTGTGAATGAACTGTTGGACTAAAACTAACCATTATTAAAGTCTTATTTTTATGAAAGTGTAGCATTATAAAAGGGATACTGGAAGTTTATTTTAATAAGCATTTTGTTTTGCTTTTCAGGGAAAAGTGAAGGTAAGTACAATTTCTTTATTATATGTTACATACATGAATTTGTTTATAGATTCAGATGTTTATTATGGCAAACTTCCCACCTCTAAAAATCAGAAGAACTTAACTTCTACTTATTTATCTGAAAGTCTGGAGGTACTAGCACAGGGTAAGGGAAAGTGACTTTTTGTGTTTGGGTTCAGGTGTTAGAAACAGCGTGCCTCAGCTTCTGATCATTCATTTGCACCTTTTACCCCCTGAATGGAAGCATGTCCACTCCCCAACTCCCCTATTGCCTCAGGCCAGGGAAACATCCTCTCTCTTTTACTGGTTGAACTCTAGGATCTGCTGGGTTTCATGTAGGAAGGTTCTGGGCCTCACTTGAGACCAGGAGTTTGAGACCAGCCTGGCCAACAGGGTGAAACCCTGTCTCTACTAAAAATACAAAATTTAGCTGGGTAGGGTGGCACATGCCTGTGATTTCAGCTATGCAGGAG